>JAMFLO010000004.1:0-283046 GCA_027475765.1 Paralagenidium karlingii
ACTGAGCATGCTCGCCGCAAAACCGTGACTGCCATGGATGTGGTGTACGCCCTCAAGCGCCAGGGCCGCACTCTGTACGGTTTCGGTGGTTAAGCGACGACTTTCATCTCTTCTTCGGCGGCTTGGTTCTTTTATCTTTGTTGGGGTGGCTTGATTCCATTGCAAGGAACACACTCTCCAAAGAAACACTCGGCCAAAAGCCAGTTCAAGATTCAACGATCACGAAGTGCAATGAACCAAAATGCAAAGAAAAAAAAAATGAAAAGAAAATCTCGAAGAAAAAAAAACAACGAATTGGAATATGAAATTCCTTTTCGCTTTCGCCTGGTGTTTTTTAACACCACCCTGTTGGAGAAGAAAAGAAAATGACACGGCTGTGCAAGTCTCTTTGGGTTTGGTTCCCAAATGTGAAGGGCTTACGACACTGTCACCATAAGAAACAATTTGGCAAGTGTAGTAGTTTTGGCCCTGGACATGTCATGTCGCGTGAAAAGTAGTGTTTACCCTAGAACCACTTTGCATGATGCTTTAGGTTTTGCACTATACGATGACAGTCTCTCCATCTCGAATTTGGCGCTGGCGCTGGAAACGACGCAGTTGGTTCAACACTGGTTGCTCTGGTTGCCAAGGAAGCGCAAACAGTTTCTGTATGCGCGCCTCAATGCGCACCAGAGTGCTGGGTCAATCAAAACAATTCAAATCGTCAGCTTCGATCACCATCACGCTAATCAACACACGCTTTTTCACATACTCTTTCTTGAATGGTGGGCATTGGCTTGCTTCTTCCACTGCTTCGGAGCAAGATGATGAATTGCATAAACTCTCCACGACGAAGCGCCAGTTTGCTATGGGCCGTCGCGATCTTGGAAGCGGGGTCCTACAAAGCAACCGTTTGATTGATTGATTCAGTCGGACCATCAACAAAAGTATGGTGGCATACCCTGCGCGGTCCTACCAGCAATGTTGTCCAAACGGCACGTGGTGCGCTCCCTGCAGCGCCATCGCATTGTTCAGAATCAGATTTTCGAGGAATTTGTCGCAAAGACAATTGCTCAATCGCACTGCGTTGGCCAACGAACACTCTAGTGATTCTCTTGCTATCGCGACAGAAGCATCACTCCGCGACTCTGGAGAATTGTCCTCCAAAAGATGCAAAATGGATCGATCAGGATCCGATGGGACGACGCCACCATTGTTGGTGGCATGATGCTCTACTCGACGCCGCTTTCGAGACAGTTGCACCAACGAGTTTTGCGCTATGTCCACCAGCGGACGTGGAAGACGCGCAAAGCGTTTGCTCAAGGCCTTGCGTCGCGCATTTGTGGGTGACGTTTCTCGTGGTATTGAGGCCTTTGCTTTATCATCGCCTACCACAGGCAACAGACTCAGGTCGTCATGGACAAAGCTATATCAACGCACAGCAATTCCATCAGTTGCAGCAACACAGTCAGCGACAGCTTGGGCGAGATCTTACTCGACGAATCGAACATTGCGCATCCGCATGGGCCAACGGAACTTGCTATTTTGCCACATTCGCAACACAAGACACGGTCAGTTCTTTTGTCTCCCAGATGGAACAGTCCACCTAACACTCCACCGTTTAAGCTCATCCCGATGACTTCGCGGTTCTTGAATCGGAGGTCCTTGGACATCGATGCCACGCTGGAAAGCAGAAGATTCGTGCTTGGAAACATAACTCAAGAGTAAACGCTCCATATGTTGCGCGTCGATTCTGATGGCTTTGCGCATCTCGCCAGAAGCTTGTTCCAACTCGACGTCTTCCTCGTCTTCTTCTTCTTCTTCAACACTTTGCTCCTCCTCTTCCTCCTCGGCATCGTGGTCGTCTTGGTCTTCTTGGCCCAGCATTGTGTCTTGGGAGAGCAGCGACGACTGGGTCTGTGGGATTGTTCCTGCCCCAATAAGATCAGTTTGGAAGGATCCTGTTGTTGACAATTCCTCCTCTTCGTCTTCTTCCTCGTCTTGCTCATCGACTCCATCAGCATGGTCGTCCTCTTCCTCGGCACTCCCGTCGTCATCTTCATCTGCTGCTGATGGTGATGAAGATTTTTCTTCTTCTCCACTCAGCTCTTGCTTGAGGGTTATCTCCAACTCTTTCATTGGTCCATCCTCTTGGGCTTCTTCGTCGTCGTCGTCTTCTTCTTCACTGGAGAATATGCGTTTGAACGAAATGTTGCTTCTTCGACCATGTCCATCATTCGTTTTGCTGTTGTTCTCTTGCTTCACTTGTTGTTCTTCCTCCTCTTGGTCGGCATCCTGCTCCTCGTCATCTTCATCCGCCTCTTCCTCATCTTCGCTGGAAAACATGCGCTGGAACGATACGTTGCCTCTCCTATTTTCGCGACCACGGGAGTCATTGGCTCTGCTATTGGTCTCTTGTTTCAGTTGCTCCTCCTCCTCCTCTTCTTCTTCTTCTTCTTCTTCTTCGTCGTCGTCCTCCTCCTCCTCCTGCGGAGATTCTGCTTCTTCCTCCGACCACTCGGACTCGCTGTCTTCTATCCGCCGAGAGTTCCTTGCCATGGATATAGTGGTGACCTTTGCGGTGTGGGCCACACACCAACCGTTCTGTGTGGTTTCGCTGTCGCATATCAAACTGCGCGGTCAAGCTCAAGACAATGGCGCAAGTCGGCATGGTCAACGGCCAGCTTGTGCTTCTCAATGCGGACCAATTCACCGCCCAGCAAGACGTTGCTCTGCCGCAAGAGCAAGTGCATGTCATTCGCGGTGGCATTGGCGCCAAAATGGTGCCTTTGGGACTTCAATTCCTGAGTGAGCGAGGAGTAGCCAAGCACGACGCGATGATTCTTCTCGTGGACAACCACCCAACCAGCGTTGCGGCGATGGTCGGCGCGATGCACTTGCATTGTGTGTGTGCGTTGGTGAGCTTGTCACGTCTGGAATTGTTGTCCTATGTGGTGCAACAAACAGGCATCACCAAGATCGTCAATGCCTCTGGAAGCGCTGGTGAGCTCTTGCAAAACGCCATCCGCCAAGCCTTGCAAAGCTTTGACGAAAAGCACGCAAGGCACGTCGTCGCCGGCGAAGGAAACAGTGAAAGGCAGCCTCAATGGCTCGAAGAGTTCCAAAACGCGATCGCATCGTCTAGTGAAGAGGTTCACGCCCCGATCGATGGTTCGTTTGGCGGTGGGGTCTGCTTACTGACTTCGGGAAGTGTTGGGGTCGCCAAAGTCGTCGCCTGTTCGTGGCAGAGCATGCTTTGCCAGGGTCGGGTCACGTTTCAAGAAATGTTTCCCAACCAACCCGCACGAGTGCTGTGTCTGACCTCCATCTCCCATGCCTACGCCATCAACACCATCTTTGCGCTGTTGACGTCGCCGTTTGATACACAAAGTGAACTGTTGTTTGCCAAGACCATCAAAGGGTTCATGCCGTTGTTAAAAGACAGAGTTCCGTCGTCTGCCTGTATTGACCAGTCATCAGGCTCTCCCCACCGGTTTATTACGCTCATGTACGGGACGCCCGCGACGTATTTGTCACTGTTAAAGCTTCCTTCGTGTCGCTTGCATGTTGACGTTGCGTATTCCGCTGGTTCACCACTCTCCAATCCAGTTTTTCACGAGGTTCAAGAGCGCTTCCACGTCGCTGTGATGCAAAACTATGGTTCCACCGAGACTGGGAACATCGCTGCGTGGGGATTGAACAAACAATATGCCGCATGTGAGCAGGAGGTTCTTCAGAGTAGTGACTGTGAATATGCAGGGACCCTGTGGCCGGGTGTTCAGATGGAACGCAACGAAAGTACCCAGGAACTTCTTGTGCGATCCCCGTGGCAGAGCTCTGGCTACATTGTCAACGAAAGACTCATTGTCCATGGAAAGTACCATCGCATGGCGGATCGAGGCTCTTTCAAAAGAGTGGATGACCGTATTGTCCAAGTATTTCTTCAAGAACGGATCCGCCAGCCCATCACAGTTGGCAACGGTGAGGAATGCGCACCGCAGCAGCTTGAACAATTCTTCGCCAGCCACCCACATGTCAGCGATGCCGTCGTTTTCACACGCTATGGCGATACCTGCTCCCGGGTGCAGGTTCGAGTCGTGGTTCAACAGGGTTCTACGAAACCAGCGACAGCAGATGATCTCCTGACTTGGTACAAGCTGAAACGCGCAGCACAGAACGAAGAACTGAATTGGCTGCCCCAAGCGAGCCACTTGCGTATCGAAATTGTGCCGTTCTTGGCCTGTAGTCCTGCAGGTAAATTGCTCTTCAACTGACAAGTTGATCCGAATTCGTCGTAATCCTCAAATCAAAGAGCATTGTTGTATGTGAACATGGATAAAACTACACCTGGTGGTACCTAAAGCTGTGTCTGCACTCGCTGAATCAACTGCTGCATCTCGGCCAGTTCTTCTTTGTCTTGTTGACGGTTTTGTTGCCAGAATTCCGCCGTGGCGTGAAGATGGGAGCTCACTTGAGCATCGCGAAAGTCTTGTGCGCATTCAGGCAGCTGGTGCAACATGGCCATCAGCACCTGCTTCTTGAACGACGTTTCCACCTCCTTAAACACCGAAGCAGTGACTTGACACCAGCGCGAAGAGCGGAACACGCTATGCAATTGCACAAGCGGACTGACTTCTACGTTGGTGTCTGCGCCTGGGTCGTGATCAGGTTCAGCGTCCGGTGAGGACTGGACCACAGGATGCTCCAACAGCAAGTCGTGGAGCAACAACACCACTTTGATACGAAGATTCAACGGATAGATTTCATCCGTCAGGGCTTCAAGCTTGGCAATCCCTTCGTTGATCAACAAGAGTCTTTGTGCACGTTCATTGCCACGCACAATCGCAGACATTGCGTACAACGCCTTCTTCTTCAATTCAAAAGTCTCCACCAAGTCAATCGAATCGGCATCTTCTAGTGGGACTTTCAAGCTCAAGAGATTTAACAGTTTTGGCAAGGCACCAGCATCCAAGGCCCAGTTCTGCGCTTCATGGTAGTTTTTGACTGCACTTCCAATCAACCACGCAACATTTGCGCGCACCGTTGCATCGCTGGCGTTCAGAGCATCAACCATGGCATCAAATCCACCAACGTAGTTGAAAATTAGCGTCTTGTCCATGTCCGAAACTTCCCATTCTAGCAATTCCAGTAGACGAACTTGTTCGCTGGGGGTGTCTTTAGCCATCTCAAAGTCTTCGAGGATCGACAGAAAGTATTTCGCATCGTCTTGAATGGCTTCCATGGCTTCTTTGAGTTCTTTCTGGCGCTTTCGCCACAACGACACCATGTGGCGGCGAAACTCTTGCTGGCTCATCTTGGCTTTGGCATCGTCCAGGTTCAGTCCATCGACTTGGGGTGGCTCTGGCAATGCGCGGAGCACTTCATAGATTTTCTCATCGTTCCAATTCGGTTCTTTTGCAGTCACTTGATCGGCGCTTTCGTCTTCGTCTTGCGCCGTCAGTTCCTCTTGGCCTTGCTGTTGAGCCATTCGCGCTCGTGCATGGGCTTCTTCGATAGTAGAGGTGTCCAATTGGGTCACAATCGGTGTCTTCTTCGCAGTGGGTTGTTCCTCCAATGGTTCTTCTTCCTGGTTCGTCTCCTCCACGAGCACAGGTAGCATCTCGCGACCACTCGTGGTCCCACTTGTTTCTTCTGCTTCTTCCGTGTCTTCTTCTTCGCTCATGAGCTTGGCTTCCTTGAGACCAGTTGCGAGGTTCACGCGCACATGAAGTCCTGGTGGAATCGCTTGGTTTGGTTGCACTTGCTGCCATTCAGTGGTGGGCACAAACTCTTTGGCGGGTTCGCCATTGGTGGGGGCCAGACAGACCCCACTGGAAGCATCGTCGCACGAGGCGTCCAAAACGCGGTCGGCGGCGTGTAATGCATCAGACGACTCGTCCACTTGTGCTGCTTGCAGCCACACTACTTGCACACTCAGCAACAGCACCAGGCCACCCACAATCCAACGGTTTACTCGCGCCATCTTGCACTTGTCTTCTCCCTTGCGTTGTGTTGGACGCGGCAAAAAGCCAAATGGGTGTCCAATGGGAATGGGATCAGTGAATCAGATCCCTCTGCGTGCTTGATGACGTGGATCACTGGTTCCAAGCCACGTTGCAACGACCTTCGTGGCACCTCCGGACAGGTTGCACCAAGGTCTGATTCCATTCTCGGGCTTGAACGATCATGGCGGCAGCGACTTTGGTGTTGCGGCAACTGCAATCCAAGCAAGAAATCGATCAGGTGATTCAGCAAACAGTCAACAAAGTGCTGATTCTGCGCTTTGGCAATGCACAGGATGCCGTTTGCATGCAGCAGGACGAGATGGTACAAAGAGCTTGGTGGCTTTCTTGCGGGCCGAATGCACTCTAATCTGCCCCAAACACTGGGGGATGCTATGTGTGTCATCAGCT
Organism: Paralagenidium karlingii; assembly: GCA_027475765.1. NCBI lineage: Eukaryota > Oomycota > Peronosporomycetes > Paralagenidium > Paralagenidium karlingii. The sequence goes on from JAMFLO010000004.1 coordinate 6,393, forward strand.
CTTGAAAACGGAACGAACGCTGTCCAGAATGGCGCAAATGTACCTGGTAGAAGCCGACCAAGTGCCTATTTACTGCCAGTACTTTGACATTTCACTGATCCCGGCGACCATTTTCTTTTTCAATGGCCATCACATCAAAGTGGACTATGGGTAAGTCACATAGGGGGTTTGTCCACGGTAGCGCAGCTGATTGTCGCAGCTCACCAACGTTTGCCGATGAGAATGGAAGCGATGACCATAACAATAACTACAACTCTTCGTTTGGGTAACTGATAGAACGCCGGATCACACCAAATTCATTGGTGCATTTCGTGTTGCCCAGGATCTCATTGATCTCGTGGAGGTACGCCTAATGTTCTACCAAGTTGACCAAAGGACTGAGAGGGTGCTGATGGTCTCATGGTCTCATGGGGTAAAAGGTGATCTATCGCGGGGCCAAACGCGGCAAATCCATTGTGACGTGTCCGTTTGACAAGTCCAGGATCCCGCAGTGAGTGTCATGGAGAATTGGCAAAACATCGATCAAGACTGTTGGATTCAATTGAGATGTTTGTGTGTGTGTGTATGCGATAGATACGAACTCTTGTACAAGGACTTTTGAGGATCTGGACCGATGCTGATGAAGATGACTTACAGGCATCCATCGACTCTGAATATTTGCATACAAACCTCTGCTTCTCTTTGCATAGATGTGATGCACATTGGTTTCTCGGTCATTGGGTTGGCTTGAAAAGCAATGGACAAACTCTAGCAAAGACCTTACCAACGGCCGTATCGTTGAGATATTGACAGCGACCAATTACTCGACCATACTGCGTCTCGGTCGGTCCAATCCTCTCCAACAAACAGGATGTATGTATGGAGGTCACAGTGCGTCCTTGGCGATGACATGGCTGAGATAAGGGCGTCGTACTGGAAGCCCTCGGCAACAATTAGTCGTGAAGCAGCATGAGATGCTGGGTTCGGAACAGATGGCGAATGGTTTTATGCAGACGACGACAAGGAACACACACAAGCACCAAATCACATGGACGTCGTGGTGATGCTTCCGAAAGTGACGGCTTGTTTGCAGGCTTAGAACAAGAGCCCGCGCACGGAAAGAGGTTGGAAGCATTCACGGACGGAAAGGCTTGTCTGCGAGCGCTTGTGCACCACCTCGATGGCTCGGCATTGGGCTCGGACCAAGTGAACAAGCGTGACTTGATGAAAACTCTTTCTCGTATCGACTTGGATCATCCATACGTTGCGCTTCCCGTGTTGCTGGTTCATGAATGGTGTCTTTTATGTGGTCTGCGAAAGAAAGCGCAGTGGTGATTGCATAGCCAGTGGTTTTTCGTTATTCTACACACCAAGCAAACGGCTCCTTGCGTTTGGATGGTTGTAAAGACGGATTAGACCACCGTCAACTTGCAGGAAGGCTGTTCGTGTAAACTGAGACTGCAAGATCGATTCGTGATTTGCTCGTCCATGTGTCCGCTAGGTCCAATGGAGGATGCCCAAGTCCGGAATGTCCAAGTGTTTCGTTGGAATTCGTGGCAACAACACGAGTATTTGGCCGCGGTTGACAACCAATTGTTTTTCGAGTTGGTGCACCGCCAGTTGGATGCCGAAGCGTTAATGACATCTAGTGTACTGCATGCTCCAGAGGAGCAGCGCTAGTCCAGAGTTGCGATTGATCCTGCCAGACAGTTCGCTGTACTAATATGCTGGAGGATGTGCGCAGTCAGAGTTTCACAACAAAACAACGAAAGTGCCGGAACTTTTGCGGCGGAGGTTTCGCTCAGCGAGCGAGTGACCGTGATTTGGTCGATGAGCTCGAATTCCGTTTCCGGGCGGCACACGATGCGTTGCTTATGGACTGGTTTTTCTAGGTACAACTCCATCACAGCCTCCGTCAACATCACTGGACGTCCTCCCGAGAGGTCGAATCGTACCCAGGGTTTATTGACGGACTTTCATGCGATTGTGAGTTGCAAATGGTTGCGCGGCGAGAGGGAGATTGTGACGCGATCCACGTTGCTCACGAAGGCGGGTTGTCTGTTTGGTCCATTTGATCCGGTCGTGTCACTAGAATACCATGGTAAACACGGCGAATCATGATGCTATTGTGGCTCGCTTGCAGATGGCTGGGCTGGACGTGAAAAGAGAGATGATCGATGTCGTGACGAGACGATCTTGAAGCAGTGGAGACGCAGCTGGACACTTGTATGGACAATGACCGTTTCCGTGAAGCCATTCGGGACATTGCCATGATCAAGCTGATCGAAGTGCAAACGATGCTCCAGCCTTCGACTTGTCAGCCCCCTCGGCTTTCGCTGCCGAAGATTGTTTCGACAACAGTTCGGCTTCGCGCTGATCTTGCAGGGGGTTGTTCGCGAGATCCATGCGTGTATCCTGACATCCGCAGTCGATACGATCGCTATCCCACTCCAATCCCAAGTCACCGTCGCTGACACATGCCGCCGCTGGTGGTTCACCGTCTCAGCTTCTTCAGCTTCTGCAATGTCTACTCTCGGTCGATTTGGGTCATTTGTGGATTTACAGTTGGTGCCGCCGTCGTTTTCTTCGTCGACTCCGTCTTTTGAGTCCGCGTCCACTGAACTTGCGCTCAAAGACCAGGTGCTAGTGGAGGTATGTCGATCGTTTTTTGCTGCGTGACCTTCGCAGCTCTCAGAGGAGGTCGATGACGACGTGGACGCTTTATCTTTTCAATACCAGTTCACGACTGGTGCTGACGCGACCACTGGCGCTCGGCATGTGGAGGTCTCCTGTCTCTCTGTCTCTTTCAAGGATGTCGACAAATCTCTCGTGACGTGTTGTGATGATCAAAGCAAATGCTTAATAATGGGTAGTAGTTTCTAATGGAGCGCGACAAGTTTAACATGAATCTACAGCAAACGAGTTCAATTGCCATCAAACAACGACATCGGCGACGGTTGAAAGGACTTGAACAGTTCGGCAATGCGTGGATCCGTGCTGGGATCCATGAGAAAAAACTCGACGATCTGCTGGAAAGCAGCGTTGACGACTTGATTGCGAGGATCATCCGGGTCTTTCGTCGCGGCGGCGGACAGTTTCTTGACGACTTCTTCCATTGTGACAGGACTCTGCTCTTCGACACTCACGATGCGCTGCAGAGGCTGCACAAGACCTGCCACGAGAGCGTTAATGCGAATCGACAGCACCATTGAATCCACTTGGGCGAGTGATCGACCAAGGCACGCGTACTCAATGCTGGGTTGGCCACAACCCAACGCATCTCTTTCTTCTGGATTGCCGACGCCAAGGAACGACGCGTATTGATCGGCAGGTGGGAACAGGCCAGGTTCGCCAGAAATGATTCTTGACAGCAGTTTGAGCGCCTGCAACTGGTCCGAACGAGACACAAACTGAGGTTTGTAAGTAGTCTCGTGCGGTTGCTTGTGAGCATGAGTCGTGTAGACGCCTCCAATGAACTCGGCGATGGCTCCAGCTGTGTTGTTAGTGAGATGCAGCAGCGCATTCTCTTTGCGCCAGAGCTTCATCCACGATTCGCCGTCACGAACCGAGTCGGCCGATGATTTGCGAAGCAGCTGGACCAGTTGCAACTGGTCTTGAAAGTACTTCAACGGTTCGTTGGCCAAATCAAACTGGGTGGCCAAAGGATTACTTCCCAATTCTTGGTCTTCATCCGTCAAAAACAGCGGCGCGCCAGTTGCCAGTTGCGTTAACAACCTGTGTTGATGGCCAGGCACTTCGTCTTTGATCACTTGGTAGCCATATTGGATGGCGATCTCGTCGTATCGACCAGGCTTGGACATGTAGAATTGATGGTTGTGGGTTTCACTAACAGTGAGATTGGACCAAATGTTGGCTGGCAAGTAGTCCATGATCGAGGAAGACAAGATGCTGTCATCGGCGTTGGTAGCTGGATCTTCGTGTTTGGGTTGGTTCAACTGGTCCAACGTCATGGCGCTGGACCCCGCGAAATTGTGTCGAAGACCGAGTACATGGCCGACCTCATGCATCACCACGTCCGAAAGATGCGACAGTGCGAGCTGGGTCAGCACTCGATGAGTCTCATCGTCGTGTTGCTGTTTGTTCGCCTTTACGTGGGCAAGGAGGTGATCCTTGACAAACATCTGGGTGATCGCATTGTCGACGCGATGACGAGTGGACTGAGCGAGGCCACAAGTATGCGTTCTGCGTCGCTGAGAAGATGGTACCAGACCACTGGGCTCCTTTGCAGGCGAAAACCTGTCCTGACTGACGGCATGCTTCACTTGAGGCGATGGAATTGGCGAAAACACGGTGAAATCTTGAATCGCCGAATCGAAGAAGCCATACTCAAACAGAATATCACTGTGCAGAATCTCTCCAGACCGAGGATCGACAACCGAAGGCCCCACAGCATACGTTGACTCGGAGAGCATGACACTGATGCTGTCGTATCTTAAATCGCCAATGCGATAGTCCTGCGGCCATTCGGCGTCGCCCGGAACCAAGGCACGGATTGCATTCTTGAAGCCAGCCTTTTCAAAGGCAGTTCTCCAGGCTTCAACACCAGTGGCAAACGCACTTCTCCATTGCTCCGGAACAGATGGGTCAATATGGAAGGTGATTGGATTCACAGTGTTGCCGTGCTTGTCAGACTCAAGACGTCGGCGGTGAATGAGTTGCACCATTTTGCTCATGTACAACAGACCATCGGGGTCTTCTTCATCGGTGATCGTACTGGAAGCTCCATATTGCACATAGTCGACTTGAAAGTATCCAATGCGATCGTCTGCAATGCGCGGAGCCATTGGCTTCTCAGGTAGTTTTGCGATCGAAAACATCACGACCAGGTTCATGTCTTGGTTGGAATACTCGACAAACACATTGGCGTTTTGCTCGTAAAACACGCTTTGGCTCGGCAGTAGCACTACCTCCATGTCTTCCGGAGCTACCACAAAGAAACCATTCGAGGTCAAGGCATCTGGTGCAAACACTAGCGACTGTTCGCTCTCGGTGACGTTGAAGATCCGCGAGACATGACCAGGCCATTGGTTGTTCTCAAATGCTTGACGTAGACTCTCATCCGCCCACCGACGTTTGTGATCTTCTCGCACCAGCAGCAAACTGAACGGATCCTCTGAGAGTTCAAAGTGAAACACGTAGTCATCGGTTTCAACGATGAAGCTTCCGTGTTCTAGTCCTGCGGTCATCGGAGAGCTTTTCTTGTCCACCGTCGGATACACCAGAAAAGATTGGCCCAAGAAGGCTTTGTCTAGCACAAACATGACACCATCTTGGGTGTTTGTCAACGAGAGAAACTGCGGGGAATCGTCTTCTCCGTTGCGAAGACTCTTTGTTGACAGTTCGGCGCCGTGATCGATGGAGTTCGACGCATGGCGGGCACTGGGGCCATAAACAACCATCGCCGTGACAACTGCAAGCACGCCAACGGCCCCAATGGCTAAAGCGACAGCAGCCGACTTCCACATGCGCAAACGCACTTTTCGAGTATCCGTATCCGACGTTTGGTGTGCTTGGCCGCCAGTCTCCTCAACTTGACTCACTGCGTCGGCCATTTGTGTCGATGGCACATTGGTTTCTTCATGCATCGGCATCATGCTGGATCCCTTGCGACTGCAGTTGGGTGTGCACCAGCCGAGAAAACGTTCACTGGTTGGGGCGGGCTCGGCTCGCGTCGTTGTCTCTACGATGAATGGGCCTCAGAGGTTGATTCTGAAACCTCCTCATCGACTGTGAGCGCCTCAAGAGTCGTTCGGTGCCTTTCGAGAGCAGAACGTGTGCTTCTTGAAGTGGGCAACTCGGCCCTAGCGGTTGGTTCTGAAACCTCTAGGTAGGCTCCACGTTCCGCAACGGTCGCCGTGAGCTTCTCGAAAGGAAGATCCTTTGGTGCGTCCCTCAAAAATGAAAAAAAACTGCACTCAAACACGACCGGTTAATGGCTACAGCTACACCTGGACCCCCCCCCCCAACCGTTCGCGTTGCTCACTGATGCTGGTGATGAGATGAGGTGCTTGGACTTTGTTGGAACTAAGCACATGTCAATGAAGGAAATACCAGTTGCACCAGAGTGAGGATGGCGACGCGAAGGAGCGGTTGTGCCGTTTCAATGAAGCTTCCGAGGTTGGACTAGAGGGATGGACCGTTGGAACCTTCCAAATCCTTGAGAATCTCCATCGCGAGGCTGCACGCACTTCCTTGTAATGGCATCCTTATGGTGGTTGCTCCTCGCCAATCGCGCTGGGATGATACTAGACAGCAAGCGTCTGGGAGATGTCATTGATTACTGCTTCTCCGCACGAGCTCGCGTTGCACCGACATCTCAAATTCTGCTATTGCTGCTTTGACTTTGATGTCGCTGTCATCTTGGCGGTCGTTCATCTTGTTTGCAGCCATCGCGCGAAGATCGTGAAGAAAGATCTTCCTCTGTTGACTCAAAAACTGACCCAAGGAGAAGTCTGATCGACTTTTGGAAGCTGCGCTGCCAGTCGTGTTGGTACGTTCTTCTCGAATCCATTGAGATACTCGTTGACGAAGCTCTAAGTCTACTGCGTGCACAAAGCTGGCGTTGGTGGCTTCTCGATCTACCTGTTTCTGTTGTTCCAGAAGGCGAACTGTCTGTGCTTTTGCCACGGCATGATGCGCATTGCGGCACAGCTTCCTCACCGCATTGCGAGCCAAGTCGAGGGCAGCATCCGTGTTCATCTCGGTCTCATTGGCCACACAAACCACATTCTTCTCAAAGTCGTGTTTGAGCCCATCGGGAACTTCAAAGTTGGCCACCAGACGATCAAAGACATCGCTTGGAATCGCAGCGATACCTTTGCGAGCAGCATTTCGAGCAGCACAAATGGCAACTGGTGGATTCACGTGCAAAATACCAAACCCACAGCCCACTACAGTCATCCCATCCAGAGCACACCAAAGCATCAGGACCAAATGCATGCCACCCACATGGCCCAAAAGAAGGCGTCCAACATGCAGAAGCTCACCGTCCATTGCGATCTGGTACATTCGTTTACGCATGCTACGATAATGAAACACGTCTTCCACCAGCAACACTTTGGTAGGGTTCCCTTGGTTCTCGTGTACGTTGCTTGGATCACCATTCATCTCATTCTGCATTTCACGGCCCAGAAGCGTTTGCACAAGTGTCAACAGCTGCCTCTGGCTCTGTTTCCATGCTTTGGCGTCAAAGAAAGGCAGCGGGGCATCGTTTGGACTGGTGCCATGCAACAAACGGTCCAAACAAAGGGTTTGCACGTGGAATTCGTGGTCTTGTTGGTGTTCGTGGCCATTGGCCGTGGTGAAAGCATGGACCAACCGGGTCTTGCCTGCCCCTGGAAGCCCACACACCACCACCAAAACCACTGGTACCGCACTGGCAGAGACACCAGTTGATGGCATTTGCATTGCTTCACGTGCCAAAATGTGTGTTCCCAAAGCGGCTGCACTTCTTGGCGCTGTCTTACTGAGTGTTGTGAGGAGAACACCCTCAATCAACATGTAACGATTAGCTATCGGTTACATATCTTGAGGAAAAGCCAAACACTGGCTAATGGAGCTGCCGCCATTGATGGCAACGGGAGCTTCACAAAGGGGTCGATGACAAAGCATTTGTGGCCAACAGATCACCACCAGCAACAACAACAACAACCGTCTTGTTCAACGTCTTGTTGTCTGTAACCTACAACAACTACTCTGCAACATGGCTGCTTCAAGTGTTGTTTGGATCTGCAGTGGTCGCGAGCTTTCCACTTGATTTCGGCATTTCGACGACTGGCACATGAGCGATTGATTCAAAGTGTTTGTTTGGACGCGCGCACGAGATTCACTTGTGTTGACGGGAGTCGGAAGCCTCCAACCAATATGGTTCAAAATGGCCGCTTGTGCCTGGATGTGATGCAGAATGACCATCCTCCAAGGTTGAGCGATGAGATTCATCGGCACCATGTGCCGGTTCCTTCGCAATGATACCACCTGCGCAGACCAATGAGAAGGAACAGGCACCAGGCACAGATGAGTGTTTTGGCACGCCCTCCTGATTCTGGTTGTACTCGCTTCAGGGTTGTGTCGGCCATGGCATTCGCAGGTTCCGCAGCTTCGTAATCAACACACTCACATGACGACGACTATGCGAGTCGCCATGGGGCCAAAGCAGACTAACCCCAACAACAGCACCATTGCAAGGTGTTGCCCCAGCCAAGATGCATATTGTCATAGAGGCGCGACAGCCATACCGGATACTGATCGATGCCATGTACCAGCGCGATCGCATGGGCGCCACCCGTTGCTTCTTTGGATTAACTGCTTCCATGCGAACGCGCACGTACACCAACAGAAACCAGCTTTTAGGTGTCGTCCAACAAAGCCCAATCACTTTTCATGTCGTCGAGTCACCATAAAGCCATGACATGCCCATAGCAACACTGCACACGCGATGACAAGGATAAGGTTGGTCGCCGCCAAGTGCCTGAATCGTCGCAATGGTCTCCCTCCCCACAGAGCCACTAAGAAGATACACGCACAACACACCGATGAACTTGGGCGCCATTTAGAGAGCTGCAGTGAGGCGAATTGCGGAATGAGCAGTTTCCAGCTGCTGGAACCAAGAGAAAGCCCAACGGGGCAAGTCTCGGTTGGGACAGGTGCTGCGCTGTCGTGCCTGCGCGATATGCTGAACTTGATTGACGCACGTCTTTGAAGACAAGGAGCATTCACAACCGTCACATCAAAAAGCTTTCGCACCGTTGGCCATATGCTCGATTGCCAAAGCGAATGTGTGCGCAAATGTCCAAGGAAACACGGATCTCTCGATTGCACTACGATCCACTTGCTCAGGTGCTGTTGTATTTTGTTCAACTATCGAGATTGAGAAAGGTGATATTGACGCATTGGGCAATGGGTGAACAACAACCTGAACATATGTCGCGATTCAGGCGGCATCGGATGTGGTCAATTCCCCGTGAGTTTTCTTGGGTTGGACAGCGGAGGCAGTTGATGTCATGACGACGACACACGAGCTGATGGCCTGATGCCAAGGGATGACATGCAGTTTGGGTCACTTCAACTCAAACTGAGGGTTTACACTGTCGACAGCAATTCTTTTACGTTTTCTCCAATCGAACAACTTGACTTCCGAAATGGCTCGAATGGCCCCACTGAGACAGACGTTGTCCGTCCATACACTTGTTCATTTGTGCCTTCACCCGATTCACGATACTAGGTCACGACAAAGGTCATCACTCTCTTCATGATCATCCCGTTTAATTCCATGCACGTCGCAATAGCATCTTCATTCTCCGTGCTCATCATGACGTTCTGGGGTACGGCCAGCTCGGATGGACCACGACAACCAAACCGTCTTCGAGAGCAACGTAGATGGCGTCATAATCATAATCTCGTCACAAAAACCATTGGTACCAGCAATCGTTTGCAGGGTGCTTCAGACGATTCGACCTCGTGGTTTCACATCCAGAGCTGTTTATCCATCGCAGCGGAAGCGTCAGCTGCTTTGTCTTTGGTTTGTCCCATCGAAACAACGTGAAGAACGTGCTCACAAGGCGCCGTTTTCGTCGCTGTCGTGGCCCAAACTGCTCAAGCGACTCACTCGGCGCCGCAGTTGTTGGGCAAACTGAGTTGTTCCCTGTGCCTCTTGTCTAAAACACCATCACCCAACGGCGAACGATTAGCCACCGGTGACATATCTTGACGTGTTGCTTGTCAAGTAGTCAATCAGCAAAAGAGAACTCACAAGGGTCGACGTGGCGGTTGATAGGATTGCTGCCTTGACGCTAACGGAAGCCGCACGTTGCTCAACAGACTGGCACCAAGTCAAACCATCAATCGTCAGCGAGAGTTCAAGGTATTGTTTTCTCGCGCTCCTCCACATACCCACTGGGGTTCACTCCAAGACGAGAGACAGCTGCAGAGTCCAAAGAAGAGCTGCTGGTCGACCACGTCGAGCCGCTCGTTTGACTGAAACTCTGGCTGATGAACTCGTCCGAGGAGAAAGACGAAGCAGCAGCTTCATAGGACGAAGACACTTGCAGTCGAATGGGCGTTTGACGGTGGATAGCATCCAGGTCGCCGCGCGTAAAGAAATGCTTTTGCGGAGGCATCTGATGAGACGAAGAGGATCCATGTGTTGACGAAGAATACGCCGCTGGCTTGATCCAACCGGTCGAGGAATCCACAGAAGCTGTCGTCGACGCGGTTGGCTGTTGAAAGGTGTGAAGATTCTGACGCTGTTGCTGCTTGTGCGTCGGCTGATTGGCTTGATGCTGCGCCCATGACCGTGTTTGCTTGGTACTTCGCGTGTCGTCCAGTTGACCCGTCACTGGGTCGGGCAGCCCACGCACCCAAGGACTGCCTAGTGCTGCTGGCTTTTTGAAAGGCTTGCGCACACCTCGCTGCTCTTTGTTTTGCCACGTTCTCATTTGCTCACCACGTTCGTGTTGATGTTGCTTGGAGTTGTGGGGTTTGTTCAAAGAGTCGTCAAATGTCACTCGAGTTTGACGTCGCGGCACTGGTTCATGGGGTGGCTGGCGTGGTGGACGGCTTGTTCTTGCCAGAACGATTGATTCGCCTAGCTCTTGTTGCATCTGTAGTTAATTTGTGGGGGTAACCGAGTCAAGTTCAGTCAAAGTGGTTTCAAGTCTCTTGGCACTCAAGTTGATCGCCTCGTACCAGTCGAATCGCCTCACCAACTTGGTCAATCTGACGCTGCAACTTGCGCAATTCACGCTGTTGCGCGTGCCAAATGGAGCGTTTGTGAAGCCAAAATAGCGTTTTGCGACCACAAAACACGACCCATGGCAAAGCCACTCGCGTCAACAAGCAAAAACAGCCAAACCATTGCACCACTTGATGCAACGCACTGGCCAGCGCCAGCACAAATGGGTCCATTTCCAGTCAGGACAGCTTCCCGCGCTTTCTGGGTTGTTGCGACACGGTGGGGCTAGAACCGTAATTTATATTTCAGTTAAATGCGCATCCCGCAGAAGTGCAAAGCAGTAATTAAAAACATTCACGGGAGTATTTCTGGAATTACTTGAAGTGCAGCAGGTGCAGCCCCAATCTAGCAGTCGACCGTTCGACCATCAGTGCAAAGCGTGATCGCTTTTGGCTTCCCTTCCCATCGTCAAGTTGATGGCTGTGCTACAAAGTCTTTCTTGCCATCCGTTATTGGTTTTCACTTTCTCTACTCGGTCCAGCAAGCTCTGAGGCTCCTTTGAGCGGACAACGCAATGACTCCCATCGCCGTCCCCGTTCCCCGTCCCCACCTGCATTGTGCATTGGATCCTTGAATTCTTGAATCCTGTGATGAAGCACACAACTCATTCGTTCAATCCATTGGATTACATCATTGCCAAGGATTCCAGTTGAGAAGCCACTGAACGGTGACCAGGTCCCAACTAATACCAAAAGTCGGTAACTTCATAGATCGCAATAACTCGGAATTTGTATAGGAATGCACCCACAATTGGCATCAAAGATACCAACCGTCGCGTTTGATGAGCTCCAAAAGATCGCCAACACCCACGGTGTCGGGAATGGCTCCCCCATTCTTGTTCCTTCTGCGATCGACGTCCAACCGCTCACAACGTTTGTGAACGAGAGCGCTTGTTGTAAGAGGATAACGAGAGAATGTTGCGTTCTCTGGTGGTCGCATCGTTGGTGACTTCGTGGCAGCTTGCACCCGCCACGGCTGCTTCCAACAACTCCACTGCTTCTACGACTCCCCCCACCTCGGCTACCCCGACTAAATACCCAGCGGATGTTGCGGCTGTGATGGACCAAAGTGTCAATCCATGTGAGGATTTCTTCAAGTTTTCTTGCGGCGGATGGCTCAAAACGTTCAAGTTGCCAAGCGATCGCTCCGGCTACAGCTTTGCGACTTCCAGCGTCACCGACGCCAATCGCGAAGTGCTTTTGCGAATCTACAAACAAGGCAAACCCCTCGTGAGTGATCTGTTCAAGTCATGTATGAACCTGGAACAACTCAAGGCGGTTGGCACGAAACCCGTGACCGCCATACGCGGGAAAATCGCGGCCGTCAAGTCCATGATGGATCTCTTTAAACTCGCGGGAGAGATCTCCACGTATGGGCCGAGTTTTTTTACGGCTGTCGGCGTCAGCGCAGACCCAAAGAATGCGACTCGCAATATTCTCAATATTGGTCAGTCGAGTCTGACGCTTGGGGACCCCAACTCGTACACTGACCCAGACTCGTGGGCTGATTATGAAAAGCCCTACCGCGCATACATCACCAAGATCTTTGCGCTAAACGGAGTGGATAACGCGACGGCCGCGTCAAATGCCAAGACGGTGATCCAGTTGGAGAAACAGCTAGCCCAAATGTTTGTCCCTGGAGACGAGGTGGACGACCCCGTGGCTTCGTACAACCCCACTACATATGCAAAAGCGATCAAGAGCTACCCGATGACTTTCGGTGCCTTTGCAGAGGGTGTGAACATCCTCAACAAGTCATCTTTGAAACAGAGTGACACGATCGTGGTCACGACGCCAAAATTCTTTGACGCCGTTGAAAAGTTCATCACCAAGACCAGTGTGCACTCGCTTCAAGTACTCCTAGAATTCCAATACTTAGATGCTGCCTCGGTGTTCATGGGCGAGCCTTTCATTTCAACTCGCTTTGAGTTCTATGACAAAGTACTGGATGGCCAGGACAAACCAACACCGCGAGAGACGAGTTGTGCGGATGTGGTGCAGAACTCGTTTCCTGACTTGGTCGGCAAATACTACTTTGACGCCAGATTCAGCAAGGCGAGTGAACAAGCGACTCAATCGATGGTGGATTTGATCGAACAAGCCATGAAGCAGCGCATTCAGAACCTCACGTGGTTGGATGACGTCACTCGCAAAGCGGCTTTGAAAAAACTCAGTCAAGTCACCAACCTCATCGGTCATTCCGAGACCGTTGAAGACTTTAAAGCGCCGCTCAACTCGTCCACCTACTTCGCCAACATGATGACCATCGCCGCGTGGGCCAGCAACCAGAGCTTCGCCAAGATTGGCAAACCCGTTGATCGAAAGGAGTGGGACATGAGTGCTGCCGAAGTGAACGCTTATTACGACCCCGCCACCAACCAAATGGTGTTCCCAGCTGGCATTCTTCAACCGCCATTTTTCAATGCGTCGTATCCTCCCGAGCAGAACTTTGGCGCCATTGGTGCCGTCATGGGCCATGAACTCATCCATGGCTTTGACGACAGTGGTCGCGAGTACGATGGTTTTGGCAATCTGTCGCCATGGTGGACAAACAAGACGGATGGCGAGTTTGACAAGCGCGCCAAATGTCTGGTGGACCAGTATTCCAGTTTCAAAGTGGTGTCCAGTTCCAACCCCAAAGATGTGCTCGGCAAAGTGGACGGCAATCTGACTTTGGGCGAAAACATTGCAGACAACGGTGGCCTGAGTCTGGCGTTGGATGCCTTCCATGCATACCTCGCAAACTCTTCAAAGGGTGGCAAGCCTACTCAAGCTGCTTTGGACGACATGGAAAGGTTGTTTTACGTGTCGTATGCCCAGTCGTGGTGCAGCAAGAGCACCGATGAAGCTGAAAAGCAGCATCTGAGTGATGTGCATGCACCCGATCTTTTCCGCGTGAACGGCGTGGTGCAGAACGATGTCCATTTCAGTGAGTTGTTCAAGTGCAAGGCCGGCAGTCCCATGAATCCCAAGGCCAAGTGTCAAGTGTGGTAGCAAGTGTAAGCACAATACCCAGAATCCATTTGGTGGTCTCTTTGACTGCACATTTGTCCATCATATCATGGTGTCTTGTCCATTGCTTTGGACCATCATCGACCCAGAGAGCGCCGTCCACAACTAGCTCCGTATCACCACTAGGGCAAGACACACAAAGTCACGTTAGTTCTCCATTTCACCTGCTTGTCATCGACGATCTGCCGACTTCCTTGGGTTGAAGAGCCGCATTCGATGTGGATGATCTCCCGGGATCTTGACTGGTGCACCATCCATGCCAACCCGATCGGCTATCCATTCTCAAAAGTAGGTGCAATGCAAGATCGCCACAACAAGCAAATTGTATGGAACTACACCTTCAAATGCAACTTGAAGCTGATGTCCAGTCATCAACCACATACCAAAAGATCGCACAGTCGTCACCGCCATCCTCGAAGATTTGTCTTGTCAGAGATCGTGGTGTCCGTGTTGGAGGTACGACATCCATACTGGCGATCGGAATCCAAGCGCCCACGTGCAGGGAGTGACACCGACTGTAGTAGGAGTGTGTGGGTTCCGCCACAGCCACTCAAAGGTGGACGGACATGTATCGCACTCTGATGGTGGCAAGCTTGGGGAGTGCTTGACACTTGGCGCGCAGCGCTCTTGCTGCAAATCACTCGACCACGCAAACAGAATTTCCGGATGATGTTGCGGCTTTGATGGACCAAAGCGTCGATCCTTGTGCGGATTTCTACCAGTATTCCTGTGGTGGATGGCTCGAGAGTTTTGAATTGCCAGGCGATGTCACCGCATACAGCTATATGACCACCGGCATTGAGGACAAAGCAATCGCGAATTGCTCGTGGAAGAAATATACAATGGCGAAAAACCCATCGTGGGCGATCTGTACGAATCGTGTATGAATCTGGAGCAGCTCAAAGCCGTTGACACCAATCCATGAGGAAACGATTCGCGGCGGTTGATTCGACAGCGGATCCCGTTAGTCTGGTGGAAGAGATATCGGCGTATGGTCGGGACTTGCTGATTACACTTGATGTCGATGAGGACACGACCAAAACGAGACTCACAATATTCTCATCGTTCAACTGAACTCCATGACGATCGGCGGCCAGAGTTACTACTCCGACGATGCTTGGGTGGATTAAGAACAGCCCTATCGCGACTACATCACCAAGATCTTTGTTTTGAATGGAGTGGACGACACCACAGCAACGTTTAATGCCAAGACGGTGATTCAACGGGAGAAACAACTCGTCGAACTGTTTGTGGCAACGGACGAATAGGATACAATGGAACAGCTCCATGAGTTTTACCCAGGGACTCGACCTCCTCAATAGGTCGTCTTTGAAGCAAAACGATGTGATTGTGGTGTCCCCGCCAAACTACATTGACGCAGTGGAGAAACTCATTGCACGACCAGTCTGCGCTCTCTGCAAGTGCTTTTGGAATTCAAGTACCTGGGCTCTGCGGCAAAGCTCATGGATGAATCCTTCCTCGCGGCTCGCTTTGAGTTGTACGGCAAAGCGATGAAGGGCCAAGACGGTCCCACACCACGCGAAAAGCATTGAGCGGACATTGTGCAGAAGTCCTTTCCAGCCCTGGTTGGCAGATACTACGCTGAAGTCAAGTTCAATAGTCAGAGTCAACAGGCGGCACAAGCGATGGCCGAGCTGATTGAAGAAGCCATGAAAGATCGAATTCAAGCCCTCACGTGGCTTGATGACGGCATCCGCCAGGCGGCTCTGACAAAACTCTGTCAGGTCACCAACTTCATCGGTTATTCCGAGACGTTTTCAAAGACTTCAATGCGCCGTTGGATGCCACCGCATTCTTTGACAACATGATGGCCATTGCAGCGTGGGCCAGGAACACGACTCCGACCAAGATAGGCAAACCTGTGGATCGCAAGTAATGGGACATGAGTGCTGTCGAAGTCAACGCATACTACGATCCTTCCACCAACCAGATGGTGTTCCCCGCCGGCATTCTTCAACTACAATTTTTCGACTTTACTCAACCTCCAGAACGAAACTTTGGTTCCATTGGTGCCACGAACTCATTCATGGCTTTGACAACCAGGGTCGTGAGTGCGATGGCTTTGGCAACCTGTCACCGTGGTGGACCAGACAGACTGATCCCGACTTTGAACAGCACGCCCAGTGTCTCGTCGATCAGTATTCAGCTTTCGAGGTCGTCTCGAGCGACAACCCCGATGACGTGATTGGCAAAGTGGACGGCAGCCTGACGCTCGGCGAAAACATCGCAGACAACAGCGGACTGTTGTTGGCACTAAACGCGTTTCATGCCTCTCTTGCACATTCTCCCAACGCGCCAATTGACGAGGTCGCCGTGGAGGGCATGGAGCGATTGTTTTGCGTGCCGTGCGCCCAGTCGTGGTGCAGCAAGAACACGGATGAAACCATGATGCAGCAACTGAGTGATACCCACTCGGCGGATCAGTTTCGTGTGAATGGCGTGGTGCAGAACGACGCACATTTCAGTGAGCTATTCAAGTGTGCAGTCTTGGAAGTGCGATGAATCGCAAGAACAAGTGTCAAGTGTGGTAATGGCGCATCCTTTGCTGCTGATGTGAGGACGGCTTCCGAGTTGGTGGTAGCATCCTGACCGTTCGATTGTCCACACCATTTGGTTTCCCCAACAGGCCATGGGGTTCTCGTAGGTTTCACGAAAGGTAGCAAGTAATAAAACGGTATCTTTGGGGGTACATTTGCAATTTCCACATTCTTCGGGCAAGCTTGGTCCATCTTTAATGGCTAGTGGCTCCCGCGGCAGCCTCTTGCCGTCGAGCTTTGGTGGATGAATCGAACGTGGATGTAGACTCGGTCATTTGGAGTTTATCTGTCTGCTTGCAAAAGCTGATGCATGTTCAGATCGTCAACACAGGAAATTTGTATGACTCCTCACCCACAAACGAGATTAGAAGCTGCCAACAGTCGTCGTCCCCAAAAGATCGCGAGGACCAAAGAGAGCAAAGATCTTCTTCCGTTGGTTGGGTTCTTGGGATTGGGTCGGGTGGCTTGGACAGCATTCAGAGAGATCGGTGTCCACTTTGTGGGAGTGACTTCAGCTGCAGTGTTGTTGTGGGCATGGCTCTCCGATCAAGAGCAAGAATGCTGCGCTCTTTGGTGGTAGCTGGTTGGGGAGTGGCTTGTGCTGCTGCTTCGGCAGGCGCCTCGACCTTGCAGACCGAATACCCTGCAGACGTAGCCGCTTTGATGGACCAAAGTGTCGATCCCTGTGAGGATTTCTACCAGTATTCCTGTGGTGGATGGCTCGAGAGTTACGAATTACCCGGGGATGTTTCAGGATACAGCTACGCCACGTCCAGCGTCGAAGACAACAATCGCGAAATGCTCTTGAGAATCTACAATAGCGACAAACCCATCGTAAGTGATCTGTACAAGTCGTGTATGAACTTGCAGAAACTCAACGCCGTTGGCACGAAACCGGTGCACGCTGCGCGCAAGCGAATCGCCGAGGTCCGGTCCACGACAGAGCTTTTTCGTCTTGCGGGCAAGTTTGCCAGGTCTGGACCGAGTTTTCTGACCGTACTGGACGTCATGGTGGATCCCAAGAACGCAAGTCGCAATGTTCTCAATGTAGACCAGCCGACTTTGACCCTAGGGGATCCCGATTTCTACGCCGACCCCGACACTCTGGCCGAGTATGAGCATCCCTATCGCAAGTACATCACCAACATCTTTGCTCTGAACGGCGTGAATGACAGAATCGCCGCATCAAACGCCAGGACGGTGATCCAACTCGAAAAACAACTCGCCCAAATCCTGGTGCCAGCAGACGAGTTGGACAACCCTGTTGCTGCATACAATCCCATGCCATTTGCCAAAGCCGTCAAGAAGTACCCGATGACGATTGGCGCATTTGCCCACGGCCTCAACCTTCTCAAGATCTCGTCTTTGACGCCCGACGATACGATTATCATAACAACACCAGACTACTTTGATGCAGTTGAAAAGTGGATTGCTAAGACAAGTGTGCGTTCCCTGCAAGTGCTGTTGGAGTTTAAAGTGCTGGATGCGGCTGCGTTTTTCATGGGTGAACCTTTTCTTTCGGCTCGCTTTGAGTTTCACGACAAAGTGTTGTATGGACAGCATACTCCCACGCCACGTGCAAACATTTGTGCCGCGATCGTGCAAAATTATTTTCCGGCGTTGGTCGGCAAGTACTACTTTGACGCCAGTTTCAGTATGACGAGTGAGCAAGCAGCCCAATCCATGGTAAACTCCATCGAAAAAGCCATGAAAGAACGAATTCAAGACCTCACATGGCTGGATGACACCACCCGCGAAGCCGCTCTGAAGAAGCTCAGTCAGGTCACCAACCTCATTGGTCATGCCCAGAAAGTGGAAGACTTTACAGGGCCATTGAATGCCACAGCATTCTTTGCCAATATGATGGCCATCTCACTGTGGGCCAGTAACAAGACCTTCGCCAAGATCGGTCAACACGTGGATCGTAAGGAATGGGACATGAGCGCAGCCGATGTGAACGCGTACTACGACGCAGCCACCAACCAAATGGTGTTCCCAGCTGGCATCCTGCAGCCGCCGTTTTTCGATCCGTCGTATCGTTCAGAACAGAATTTCGGCGCCATTGGAGCTGTCATGGGCCATGAACTCATCCATGGTTTTGACGACAGTGGTCGCGAGTACGACGGCGCTGGCAATCTGTCTCCGTGGTGGACCAAAACGACAAATGGCGAGTTTGAGAAGCGTGCCAAGTGCATTGAAGACCAGTACTCTGGTTACCAAGTGGTCTCGAACGACAACCCCAACGACGTGATTGGCAAAGTCGACGGCCGTCTGACGCTTGGAGAAAACATTGCAGACAACGGTGGCCTGAGTCTGGCAATGGATGCCTTGCACGAGTATCTCGCGAGGATGCCAAGTGGTGGTGGCACGCCCAGTGAAGACACCTTGGACGCCATAGAGCGATTGTTTTATGTGTCATACGCTCAGTCGTGGTGTAGCAAGAATACGGACGAGACCATGAAGCAGCAATTGAGTGATGTGCATGCGCCGGATCAGTTCCGAGTGAATGGTGTGGTGCAGAACGATGCGCATTTCAGTGACCTCTTTGAGTGCAAGTCTGGAAGTCCGATGAATCCGAAAGCCAAGTGCCAAGTCTGGTAGTCGAATGACAGAGAGAGAGAGAGAGAGAGAGAGAGAGAGAGAGCATCAGTATGTTTAGTCCATATCCCGTCAACGAGATGCCAGTCGGATATGCTTTGACACTCGATCGACTTGCCTCTCACTCACCAGACGCCTACTACTAATGCGGGGAAGATGATGGTACTCATGGAGTAATAGCCACCAAGAATGGTCCAAAGGGAAGATCAATGCTTGTGCCGAGTCTTGAAAAGCATTTCTTCCAGTCGACACGGCGATCCAGGAGACGGAAGGTTGATCTGGTGCGTGGGAATTCCAGGGATCGTCCCATAAAACCTCTGGGGGGCGACCCATCCCGTGCTGCCGCATTGGGTATATGTGGCATCCTCATGCAGCACTTCAAAGTCGTCGTAGTCATCCACCAAGAAATGGCAAAAAGATACACCATTCCAATTGACACACTCGCCACTCAGCTTCTTTGCCGAATACCACAGTACCTTCATGAACCACAGATGAAAAAAATGCGCTGCATAGGTAGAGGTGTAGCACAAGCAATCAACGGTCGATGGAACCATCGATAAGGAGGTGTCCAGGTGTGTTGTGTCGCGTCGCGTTTGACTTGCATCAGACTTGATCTCCAGGATGCTACACTGAACTGGTCACCAGACCAGAAGCTCACCACACTCTGGTGATCTTCTCTCGTACTCCTCTCTCGCTCGCCGTTCACTCGCGCTCTGGATCCATTCCATAGAAACGTGCATGGAACCCGGTGGGTTGGTGGGTTGATGACTCCCGATTTACTTCGAATGCCGCTTCCAGAACTCGATCAACCACCGTTCCAGAAAAAAAACTGGAGTTTCACTTCGAAACAATTGGGCTGGTTGTTTGATCCGTTGGTGGGCCGCCCCAGCGACCCCTTGGGGCTACTGACTACTGCCTAGACAGTCTGTTCATAGCATGGTGGAGGAGGAAGGGACCAAAGTTCACCCGATTGAATGGATTTGTAGTCCATGTATCGAAGCAGTTCTTGGATTTAACTTCAAAACTCTGCTGGCCAAGCAACCATGTATCAACCCATCCGTGTCCAGCTTTATCAACTGAACAGATCAGATCGTATACGACGCAACTGCCATTGGCTCATGATGTGGTGCGTACCGCTCGGAGAAGCATTGGCCTGCCCGCCCCCGCTGGGCCCGTCAGATGGTTTTGGATGGCCGTGTATTCTGACCATTGTGAAATCAACGCCCAAGTGCTCAAGTCAAGTCATATGGTGATCCGCGAGCAGTTTGCTGCACGAGTCCAAGGAGAAAAAAAGCTGCTGCGCTCTCTGATGATCGCTTCGTTGGTGGCGATTGGGCAGTTGGAACCAGTGCCTTCCGCTCCTTCTTCCACCAGTGCGGACTCGACCATCTCCACCAAATACCCACCGTGGCTCGTTTTGAGTTCTATGACAAAGTGTTTTGAGGCCTGCCCAAGCCCAAATCATGAGAAGGAAGGTGTTCCGGGGTTGTGCAGAACTCGTTTCCTGACTTGGTCGGCAAATACTACTTTGACGCCAGATTCAGCAAGGCGAGTGAACAAGCGACTCAATCGATGGTGGATTTGATCGAACAAGCCATGAAGCAGCGCATTCAGAACCTCACGTGGTTGGATGACGTCACTCGCAAAGCGGCTTTGAAAAAACTCAGTCAAGTCACCAACCTCATCGGTCATTCCGAGACCGTTGAAGACTTTAAAGCGCCGCTCAACTCGTCCACCTACTTCGCCAACATGATGACCATCGCCGCGTGGGCCAGCAACCAGAGCTTCGCCAAGATTGGCAAACCCGTTGATCGAAAGGAGTGGGACATGAGTGCTGCCGAAGTGAACGCTTATTACGACCCCGCCACCAACCAAATGGTGTTCCCAGCTGGCATTCTTCAACCGCCATTTTTCAATGCGTCGTATCCTCCCGAGCAGAACTTTGGCGCCATTGGTGCCGTCATGGGCCATGAACTCATCCATGGCTTTGACGACAGTGGTCGCGAGTACGATGGTTTTGGCAATCTGTCGCCATGGTGGACAAACAAGACGGATGGCGAGTTTGAAATGCCAGTGGCATGTCCTCCATGGGATCTATCTGCCGCCAACGCCTTGCTCTTCCTGTTTTGGTGGATGATCGGCACTGGATGGTTCTGGATGGTCCTGGATGATCCGAACCATTCTGCGGTGTCATTGCAAAGCCCTTCAAACATCTTCAATCATCCATTGAAAGACCAATGAAGTGCCACAGGAACGATGAGCACAGGAGCGATCTTCTTAAGAGTGATATCGAGTCAGAGAGACAGAGAGCATGCCGCGATATCGACAGTCATCAAGCACTGTCTTTTGAGCGGAAACTCTTGTGCTGGTTCTGCAAGTGAGACAAACACGCGAACCGAATATCCTGTCGATGTGGCCGCTTTGATGAACCAAGACGTGGTCGAGATCCCTGTTGGGGTTTCTTTCATTTTGCCTGTGGACGATCGCTAGCTCAAGAGTTTCCGAAAGACCCGACGACGTGTCAGGGTACGTTCGGCGTCGATGACAACAATGGCCAACCTGCTCTAGACCTTCTTTCTCCAAACGAGACCAACCCAACAAAGCGATCTGTACAAAGCGTGTAGGAACCTGGAGCAACTCCACGCAGCGGTTGGCACGAACCGATGGACGCCACGCACAAGTGAGTCCCACGGCAACGGATCTTCATTCGCTTCAGCATTTTCCACGTACGCTCCCGAGCTTCCTGACTGCATTCGATGTCATGGCCGACCCGAAGAACGCGACTTTGTGACACTCTGTCCAGAGCCCTTCAACGATCTCCCAATCGCCCCCGACGTCGACACTCGATTCACTTGCATTTTACTTACCACAACGCCGACTACTAATGCTGCTAAAATACGATGCTTTCTATCATGAGCGATTCTATCATGAGCGACCACGAGAAGAAGAAGTTGAGCGTGGAGGAGCTGGAGGTGGACTGGTGGTGCTGACCGAGTGGTAACCACCCATAAAGGTTGGAGGAAGATCAATGCTTGCGCCGAGTTTCAACAGCATTTCTTCCAGTCGAGACACGATCAAGAAGAAAGAAGGTCGATCTGGTGCGTGGGAATTCCAACAATCCGTGATCAGCGCCAAGTAATCCTCATCCACTTGGTCTGGGATGGGGGGTCGAATGTTGTGATGCGTGGTCTGTGCGTAAAACTTGATCGGTGCCATGCCGATAAACGGGTTGGTGAGCTCTCCAGCGATCATTTCCCACATCACAATCGCAAAACTAGCGCGCCCATTGTCACAACAAATAGAAGAAGATAACAACAACACCCTTATGAGCACAGCCACACAACCCAATGGACCACAAGCACTCAATGCACAACATACCTCCAGTTGTCGGCTTTGAAAGTGTATCCAAGTTCTTCGTCCAATAAAACCTCTGGGGCGACCCATCCCGTGGTGCCGCATTGGGTATATGCCGTGGCATCCTGTTCCAGCACTTTGCTGATGCCAAAGTCAGCGACCTTTACCCGCCAGTCGTCATCCACCAGGAAATTGTGGGACTAGACAATAGCAGCACGGTTTGCATGAGTGTTCAAGCCGTTTCAACGTGATTTTGTACGCATTCTCTACCTTGATATCACGATGAATGATCCGCATGGAATGGAGATACTGAATGCCACGAGCTGCATCCAACATCATGCGGACTTTGAACTGCGAGTACCACACGGTTGACATGTCAGCCTCACCACTCCTACAACGACGAAAGCACCAGGGGTCCACATACTTTCCACGGGATCATGTTGAACTGAGGACTGTGAATCACTGCATACAAGCTGTGCATGTATGTCGCACAGACAGGCAGACGCGATCAGTAAACGGTCGTGTTGGGGCAAGCAAACGAGCTTCTCCAACCTCTTTCGGGAGCAATACTCCATCAAGATCATCAATTTGGGGTTGGTACACGCGCCAATGAAAAGCACAATGTTGGGATGCTTCAATTTGCGCAGCATTGCAACTTCCTGGGTGTAATCCCCGAGGATTTTGTCCGTGAGTCGCACATAGCGGTAGAGTTTGATGGCCACCTGAAGAAAATAACAAGCCAAATCGTGAGCGTGATTGGGTTTCCACAAAGACTCGTGCGTGTGGTTCTACCTCTGCAGCACCATGATGGCTCATCCAGATGCCACGATAAACACTTGCAGCTTTTCCACACCCCAGTTCGTTCTCTTTGCCACCAAGAATGCGAATGCTTTCGTAGGGAATTTCCAGATACTCGTTTTGCGACTCCAACACTCGTGCTTGTTGCTTGAGGTCCGACACCTCCAGGTCCGTTTCACTACCCGTTCGCTCTTCAGACGACGTATGCGCTTGTTGATCGGATGAACTGCCTTCAGAATGCTCCTGCCCGTCACGACGTTCACTGCGGCTGTGCCCGTTCGCAGTCTCTTCGATAGTATCGGTCACCGTTGTGAGCGTAGAACTCGTCGCTTCTTCATGCTGAGACTTCTTCTTGTCGAGGTGCTTTTTCAGGAATGCGCGCAGTGCACTCGGCGCAGTTTCTCTGTGTTTTGTTCCCGAGATGTTGGAAGTCGGCGGTGAAAGGTGTTGTTGATGCGCACTTCGTTTGCGAATCAAATCGTGTGTGGCCAACAGACTCTTCTGCAGTTCAGCTTCACGTGCTTCAACACCTCGTTGCACTTCATGCCGTCGTTCGGCCGACAAACTGACAATGTGTGCACCACCCGCGTTGATCTGCAACCGTTCAATACAAGAGTCACCAAACAGATACGCAGCCAAATGCAAACAGTCTTGCGGCGCACACAAACCTGTTGTGTGAGTCGGGCCAGCACGGAATTCTCTCCGCTTTGTTTGTCATCGACATGGATCTTGTCTCCGTGGCCAAGGCCAACATCTTTTCGTAATGACAAGTGATCCAGTTCTAATCGCACCGCCAGTGCATTGGAATGAAAGTCTGTCATGGAGTCACGAAGGTGAGTTGTCAGTCACGAGCTGCTCATTCGTCTCGTAGGTCCCCCATCGTACCATCCTGAAAGTCATCTTTTTGTCGAAACCAGACGATGCGCTGACGATTCTTTGGGATGCCAATCAACGCCGAAATCTCTCGTCGTAATTGAGCAATCGTTGCGTCCAGCGGAACTTCAATGCATATGGGTGGTTGAACGTCGCCCGTGGCTTGAATGCATACCTAAGAACCCCATGTCAGACACACATATCCCAACGGGTTGTGTTTGCCATTCTCTCAGCACGCACCACTCGAAGCAGCATGGAATCGCTATCAAGTGCCCTGCGAACTCGTTCGCGAACGGCTTCTTCTGTTATCTCAGAGAGAGAACTCGCATAGAAATGAACCTGCATGAAATGGAGTCATCAGTGTCAGATGCTCACAAGAATCCACGGCGTCTTGGTCGGTGCTCACATGATGCGGAAACAATCGATAGATCTCACGACCATAGACATGAGTATTTGCGATTCCTTGCAGATTCGCTGGCTCGCTCGTCGTCGAGGAGATCGAGTCTCGATGGGTAAAGCTAAAGCTATCTTCTGAAGCGGTACTCATAGCCTCGAGTTCCATTTGTTCGATCTCAAACGGGACGGACGAGCTCGCCAGTCCATTGGTTTGCCACGTGATGAGCACATATTTGGAGATGATACGTTCGGTGCCATGCGCAAGCGGCACGTCGACGCGCAAGTAAATGTACATGATGCAACCTTCTTTCAGAACAGCGCAGATGCCGCCGATGCCTTTGAGTGCATACAACCCGGACTGGACACACATCCACATACAGCATTCTTCATCAGTGCGATCCCCATCACCAGTTCGTGTCTAAACCATGCCGCCCAGCGCACGTACATCTTTTGAGTTGTTATTGCTTACCATTCCTTTCTCAATGACCACGAGCTTTTGGGAGCGCGGCACTTGTTCCATTGGCGTCATATACCCCGCGCAGGGCGAAGAAGTGATCACGGGCTCCTCGACGGGCGTTTCATAGCCGCACACCATCCAGTTGAACGGACACGTATCAGATCGGATCTCGGCCAGCACTTTGGTCACCTCTGGCACCACTTCAATGTCTTTCGTGATCAACCGCCGCGACAGGCTTCGCTTTTTGCGCAACGGAATCTGCTTGAGAAGTGCCGTGTCCCTGGAAAACAGTCAACACACCGTCAACGCAAGGCATGAGCCAGCCAGGTACACACACACAGATCCACGAGGTATTGATGGCGGTACTCACATGAGGTCGTCTGGATGCTGCAGCGTGACATGCGCCATCGCTCCCAAATGGTTCTTTGCAAGAAGAGATCATCGGAATCGTTAGATTCGGTCTTGGAGAAAGTTCCAATGGGGCCACTTACGCGGATGACGTGGTTGAATTCCGTGTATTTCATGCGCAAATAAATGGACAAACTGGTGCCTTTCCAGCAAAACGACACAAAACACGGCGAAAACTCGTCTTCAAACGGGTAATCGATGCGATACAACCCGTAGCAAAGCGAACTGGGTGAGAACAATTCGGACGGCCAACTGCTCTTGTCGGAAAGCGGGCCGACGCCAAATGCGATGGGCACTAGCGTGTTGCGGCTCTCTTGGGGGTCCTGTTTGCGGGCGCGAGAGGATGCAAAGACACATGCCAACCAAATAGTGATTCGTGCATCCATTTTTCAGTGAGTCGTTCTCTCGTCATTGCTTCATTGCTTTTTTTGAGCGCAAACACCGGCAAACGCACCGCAAAGGTGAAGATGATCCAATTGGTGTAATTCAGCGAGTTCCGACGACTCTCAATGTTGCTCGAATAGCTGCCCACTTGGACGTCTTTGATTTCTTTGACGATGTCGTCCACCTCCCCGAAATGCAGTCCTTCGGCGCCCACCGACTTGACATACGTCTGCACGGGCGTATCCATCGCTGCTGGGGGTGTTTCGCGGTCGACTTGGTGGCCAATTGCACAGCACCAAGGCGCAAAGTTCCACACCAGAGAGAATCAGATCGGCAGCCTCCGCACACAATGGGCTTTCGCTCTTTCTCCTGGGGCTGTTGCTGGCGTTGCTGCTGCTTGGATAAAGCCGCCACTTCCACAAAACGCGACGTTGATTCCACCCTCAAAGCTCCACTTGAAGCCCCATCAAATTATGCCGCCGCGCTCTATTCAAGTCGACCAGCCCACAACACACTCACTGGAACCCACAACCCCTCCAAAAATCACTCGGGTGGCTTTGGGGCAGACCTGCAAATAGTTATAACACCACGTGTCTTTCCAGAATAATTTTCAAACGACCAGGTGATGAACTCCCCGAAATCCATCGATTTAGACAGGGCCATGGAAGAATACAGTATGTAATCGGCGAGTACTAATTCGTGTGAGAGCAAGGCATTCAAATCGATTTATACAGGTAATCAGAAATATAAGCGTCGTGACGGGCTTTGCCTTCACGTCGCGAATTGACATCTGTCTGCGGTTGGTCAAACAGTCCCAGTCTCTTGTTACTGAAAACACATACACACCCACACAGATACACCACAAAATGCTGAACCATTGCCATGCCAAAGTGCACTCGTTGACGAGTCAAGTTGACCGATCGCCGTCCGTTGTGCGAGACATGTTCGCTGGGAAAATATTTTAGGAACAATACGTGGTCCACCAAATTATTTGCAAGTTTGGCGCCAGATCAGAGAGTCCCGCATCTGATTCCTGGTATTATATTTCCAGTCCAGGATGGCCACATGGTCCTCTCTCTCCAGGTAGCGTCCAATCATGCACGCTGTGTCTTGCTGCAACATTCGGTTGAAGCAACCTTCATGGCCTGGTGGGGTTTTATTCTCCTTTGCAGCAAACCCGTTATCGGAGCCAAGTGGCGGCGCGTTGCCGCGTTGACTTGCGATTCTTCCTGTGAGCAAAAGGGGGAGAAAGCACCCGATGCAGAGCAAGAAGGACAAAGCCAGGCCGTTGGCGCATCCCGCGGTGGCCACGCCATCGCCCAGTGCGTCGTCGTCTTCGTCGTCGTTTGGCGCATTTTCACCGTCCCGGTTGCTCATGCGGGGCTTCAACGGCGTCACCAGTCCGCTGGTTGCCGTGGTCAAAGAAACCGTCAACACCGCCAGCCAGTTGACCTCGGCTGCCATGCCAAAGCCGCCCACGCCCAGTCAACATCTCCACAGCAACAGCCACCACCCGCTGCCGCCCAATGGATCGCGCAACTCGAGCAACTCCAGTCTGCAACGTACAGGCTCCTCTTCGTCGTCGACCGGGTCAGCGGCCGGAGCTGCTGCTGCTACTGCTGGCAGTGGTAGTAATAGTGGCGCTGGTACTATGGGCTTTGCGAGTCCCCGCACGTACCCGGGACTGTTTGACATTTCCACGCCGTCCAGCCATGGCCACGGCCATCATCACGGCGGTGGCAATCTGCGTGTGTTCATCAATGAAACGCCACCGGGCTCCACGCGGGTCGGCAACGTCCACACCAATAGCGGTTCCTTTCGACGCGATCGGCGCGATTCAGCAGCTTCGAATTCGGTCATGGACCCTCTGAACACGCGCGACTTGTTTGCGACCCCAAGAAGCACCACCAACAATGGCGCGGCGGAAATGGACATGGAGATGGAAGATGCCTGCTATCTCAGCGAACAAGAACGCGCCGAATTGGCGTCTTCCTGTCACCATAATCTCCACTCGGTGCTCACGAATCCTCGCGTAAGTGTCTTGCTTTGGTTTGATTGCGTACGGCAGACTGGGTGGGTACGCGAAGCAACTTACGGGCACTTGTGAACCATTGCAGACCAACTGGAACGCGAGTGCTCTGCTCGATGTGTTTTATCCGCTGGAACAAGAGATTCAATTCCCTGCGATCCCATCAATCCCAGGACTGGACTTTGTCTCCCAGAAAGACTTTGATGGCTATCTCAAGAAATACGGCGCCTCGGCCAAGAAATTCGAAGCCAACCATGCGAAATCTGTGCTGGAACAATTGCCTTCGTCGCAAGTTCCGTCCGTTTCGGCAGCGGACGAAGACGTTGCCAAGTGTATGAGTATTGTGCCCAGTTTGTTCTTCCAGAGCACCTACGACTTCACCGATCCTGCGATTTTTGAGCAAGTGATGGCCATGAAGACCCCGAATCCATTGCAGGACGAAGTAAGGAGACGCGCTGAACCGAACGGCCTCGTGGAGGTACTGATTCCACTATTAATTTGTTTTGCTATGTTGTGTGCAGCTCAGCACCTACTTGGAAAGTGTGGAGTTCGCATTACTTCGACAAGTCTCATCACGAGCGCATCGATTCTTTGAGGCATCGGCCAACCAAGAAGTCATTCGTAAAAGTGTGCGCGTTGCCTGTGAACAAGTCGCAGGGTTGCGCAAAACCATGGACCGACTTCGCCATGGACTCGCCGATAAATCGCTGGACATTGTGAGTCTGCATCGGCGGCAAAAGCGCATCAATGAGTTGCATGAACTCGTCACCATGATCGAGACAGTCAAGAATGCAGAGAGTGCCATTGAGGCGCTGGTGCATGGCCATGATTTCGCAAGTGCATTGGATTTGATCGACTCGGCCCAGACGACGCTTCGAGATCACCTCAAAGGAATCCATGGACTGAACTCGCTGAACGACAAGTTGCAGGGCTACAAGGGCTTCATCGTCACGCAGATCTCGCAGCGGTTTATTTCTATCGTTTCGTCTCCTGAATGGATGTTTGATGAAGCCGACGATTCGGCGGACTCGAGTGATTTGACACTGGCACAAGCTGACGGCGAAAATGCCGATGCATCGATCATTAGTCCGAGTCGCGCACAGAGTTGTGCGATGACCAAAGAAATGAAAAAGCTGCTGCAGACTCTGTACCGATTGGACGCACTTGGCGATGTCGTGGGGAAGTACAGAGATCAGTTGAATGAAGAGATCAAGGTCGTCGTCAAGACGGTTGTCACAGAAACCATTGCGAGCTCTAGCCAAGCAAGCGCAGCCGACTCAGGAGCATCGAGCGGAAATGAGTCCAAGGTCTCGATTCAACTGCGTGCTCTGAACTCGGAAGAGTTTCTTCAGTGTGTTCAGATGATCTTTGAGCATTTGTTGATGGTGCTCAAGCGAGCAACGGTGGTCCAGCGAATCGTCACACATGCGATGGAAAGCAAGATTCAGATGGCTACCAAGGACCAAGCTGCTGCTGAGTCGAACAAACCAGACAAAGCCGAAGCCAAGGATTCGACCGGTGAAGGCGAAAATGTCGACAATGCCAATGGAACAGCATGGAACCCTTCAGAAGAAAAGGATTCCAGCGAAACATCGCTTGTGGATTGGAAACAGAAGAATAAGTGCACCAAAATCATCAAAGAGATGGAAGAGATTGTGCGCAAAACGTGCGAGTTTGCTCAACGAAGTGTCTCCAATCTCTTTGCAGTTCGAAAAGAAGTGCAAGCGATCTACTCGATGCGACAACTGCGCGTTTTGTACGACACCACCATGGATTTCGTGGTGCAAATCGAGAAACTCACCAACAAAACGGATTACACGCTGCGTGGATCGCTATTTAGTCAGCTCAAATTGTTTTTGGAAAAGTATCACCAAGTGCAGATCAACAAATTGGTTTCGACGCTGGATCATGAACTCTGGAAAAACGCGGAGATCTCCGTCGCTCGACATCAAGCTTTGGAGGATCTGTCGAGTGGACGAGGAGCTGGTCTTGTGTTGTCGGAAGACAAGGAAGTCACAAATGACCAGTCAGCACCGTTGAAGCAAGTATCGATTTGTGGCAAGTCTTTTCGCGTGGTCTGGTCAGTGCTTTTGATGTTGGAAATTGTGATGAACTACATGGCTTGTGCGGGCAATTTCCCCGTTTTGGCGACAGATGTGCTGCAACGATGTGTGGAGATCTTTCGGGTGAGCATGATACTTGGATTCTATCCAGCGTGGTGAGCCTTTTGGTGGTTATTAACTTGATCGCTTGACCTGCAATAGCTCTTCAATTCCAGAACGACCCAGTTGGTTCTTGGGGCCGGCGCCATGCAAATTGCACGATTAAAAAGCATTTCAGCTCGTCATTTAGGTTTGTTGTGCTGGTTCCATAAGTTCGTTCACCGTCTGCGTTGTTCTGACTTCCACATGATGATCTAGCACTGGCTTCTCAGTCTTTAGATCTCACCGTCACGCTGATTCCACATATCAAAGCAGCGTTGGCGGCCCATTTTACTGACCGTCAAAAGCTTCTTCTCGACGAGTTTGATCGTGTGCTGCGAGACTACGCCGAACACAACGAGAAAATCTTCATGAAGCTCACCAGTATCGTCGAAGAGATCATGAAGCGCTTTCTCGAGAATGTCGCTCATGAAGTCGACTACGACGCATCAAGTGTGACAGTGCCGACCATTCCCATGCGGGGCATTGTCACCAACACGTTGAAATTCCATGCCGTGCTGGAGCCCGTGCTATCGCCTTTGCAGATGAAAGACATTATGAGTCGAGTGTTCGATATGTTTACACAAAAGCTTCCCGAGTGTTTCGAGCTCGTGCAACCAAAGACTGCTGCTGGCAAAAAGAAGTAGGTGGACTTGTTGTCTTCCTGTTGGATGTAGGACTGGGTGCTGATGTGTGTGTTGCCAATGGAATCTCTAGAGTTGTGGAAGATATCGCTACTTTTGTGCGGAGTTTCTCAGAAGTTAACGTCGTTCAGTTCGATGGCGAGATGCTCGTGACCCGATTTCAAAAGTCTTTGCGGTGAAGAACAAGCCTCCTGGGCCAAAAAGAGCCAAGGCCAACCGAAAGCATCAGTTCCTGTAACGTACCTATCTTGCCAGCCCAACTTGCTCGTCCAAACTCCAAATTCCAAAAGCCAAATCATAGAGAAAACGTGTCCAAAACCAAAACAACAAAGAACACTTGGTGCTCATTTGAACTGCCGTTTGCCAGTGTCCAGTCTCGCTTCACCTTCCTCAACGTCGTCAACATGATTGGAGACCAGTGATCTGATCGGGGGAGACTCTGTGGGAGGATCGCTGTTTCCTTTGCATGCACCTTGAAAGTCCACCTGTCAGCTCCTGGTCACCTGGAAGCACAAAGCGGAAGTAGATTGGATGCAACTCTCTGCAATTCGTGTTGTCATCGACCGACAGCGTGTCAAAATGAAATGAAGCAGAAGCGAGTCCAGCAGTTGAGCACTCCCGTTCAATGCTGTCATCAGCACGTCAGTGTTGGTTCCGTTTTACTCGGAGTTGTGGAGGACATGCAATCGCAGCTCAAGAATACCATTCACGCAAAATGGGCTCTCACAATGGCGCCGGCTCAAGGACCAGTCGCGCTGCGAGAAGGACCTGTCAATAGGGTCGAGACTTGACAAGTGGTGGTGGTCAATCTGGATACGGACTGAACCCCGAATTAGTCCTCCAAAGTGCAAGTAATGGCATCATGAGCTGGATGTGGAAAACGTTGTGAAAGGCATCTCTCCGCCCGCCGGCTGGTGCCGATCCACAAACAACGGTACAGCCAGCCATCCCACTTGTTCACCATCAGGCACAGTTGTATCCGCGTGGCTGCAGCCGTACACACAACAACAGAGATCGCATGCATATCATTCCAACCTTGAAAGCACGGATGCTAGTAGAAGAAGCCATCAACCGCGCGGTTGAAAGGAAACAAGCTCTTGCCAGCCGTCAGTGGAGTTGTCTCCATAGAGAGCCCATCGCTATTCCTGCCTTGCTTTCGAATGTCTGCTGTTGGTGTTGTCCTCGACTGCCTGTATAAATGGATCGACTCGTGACTTCAGATAGTCGTCTCTCTGGGTGGGGTATCATAATCATCTTTTGAAAATACATTTCCCTCTCATCGCACAAGATCGCCATCGATTCCAGTTTCGACACTGCTTCCTCTTGAAAGGAACTTCACAAGCTACCACCTGAATCTGTTTTTTTTTATCCTCTTGTTCCCTAGTAACACCCTCATGCCTTTCTTAACCTGTTACTTTGCTCAGCGCATTCACAATCTTCTGGACGGCCCTCACCGGAGCACAATGGTCACGTGAACTTGGTGGTCCTCTAGGATCCAACAGCACCGTACACGAAAGGTTGCGCGAAATCGATGGCGATCTTGTGCGATGAGAGGGAAATGTATTTTCAAAAGATGATTATGATACCCCACCCAGAGAGACGACTATCTGAAGTCACGAGTCGATCCATTTATACAGGCAGTCGAGGACAACACCAACAGCAGACATTCGAAAGCAAGGCAGGAATAGCGATGGGCTCTCTATGGAGACAACTCCACTGACGGCTGGCAAGAGCTTGTTTCCTTTCAACCGCGCGGTTGATGGCTTCTTCTACTAGCATCCGTGCTTTCAAGGTTGGAATGATATGCATGCGATCTCTGTTGTTGTGTGCACGGCTGCAGCCACGCGGATACAACTGTGCCTGATGGCTGTACCGTTGTTTGTGGATCGGCACCAGCCGGCGGGCGGAGAGATGCCTTTCACAACGTTTTCCACATCCAGCTCATGATGCCATTACTTGCACTTTGGAGGACTAATTCGGGGTTCAGTCCGTATCCAGATT
This sequence comes from Paralagenidium karlingii, assembly GCA_027475765.1. NCBI lineage: Eukaryota > Oomycota > Peronosporomycetes > Paralagenidium > Paralagenidium karlingii. The sequence goes on from JAMFLO010000004.1 coordinate 38,834, forward strand.
GACCACCACCACTTGTCAAGTCTCGACCCTATTGACAGGTCCTTCTCACAGCGCGACTGGTCCTTGAGCCGGCGCCATTGTGAGAGCCCACTTTGCGTGAATGGTATTCTTGAAGCTCGCTTTGTTGGGTTGTTATGTCACTCTCTCACTCTCTCGCTCTCTCTCTCGTAGGTTGTATTACGTTGCTGTAAGGGGGAATGAGGCTGTTCCAGTGATCACAAAGAATCACCAACGAAAGCGACAAGCAAAGACTCTTCTCTTTCATTAACACACTTGACAACCGCACACCAACCACATGCCACACCATTCGTTCACTTCCCGCGCTCTTGCTCGTTTGCTCGCTCGCTCTCTTACAGCCCCTTCTTGGACGCGAGATCCGCGAGTTTCTTGACATAGTCAAACGATTGACTGAGCTGCATCTTGAATTGGTCCGAGTTGGTGAGCTTGGAAGAGTTGAAGTTGGTCAAACTGACATGCACACGGTCGTTGTGCACCAGATAACCCAGACCGTAGCCATCTGGCACCACGGCGCCAAAGATGAAGTAGTCCAAGAACGGCATGGTGACGTTGCTGGAGGAGATCTGGAAGTTGGTGCTGCCTGCGCGCTCGGGGCTGGCCAGGAACTTGGAGTCAATGCCGTGTTGCTTGGCGAGCGAGTTCAAGGCCGTCAAATGGCGGTCGACGCCCAGGCCCTGTTGCGCTTCTTTGGCTACTTCCACATGGCGACGGACTGCATTGACAAGGCTTTGCGCTTGTTGCTCCATTGGTTCTTGCGAAGCCACCGACTTGACAAACGCTGCGGCTTGGGGTGTTGCCGAGCGGATAGTCTCTGTGCGCCCGTGAAGGAACTGGCGCGTGGAGCACGACTCGTAGGTGGCCGGCACAAACTGGTGAAGCTGATGGAACGCCAACTGAAAGGCCATTTGCACGACACCATCGGGACTGAGCTTCCATTTCTTGCAGTTGTTCTTGCCAAACTGGTCGTAGCCCAGGAAGTTGCTCTTGGTATTGCCCACAAACTCTTCAAAGTTCGCGTGGTTGGTGTCAATGGTCTTCAAGAGGTCCTGGTTGACGCGCCAGCTCAAGGGTTTAAACAACGTCGATGACGAGCCATTCTTGACCATTTGCTGCTTGTCGCTGGCCGTCAACGCCGGCAATTCCTCGAGCGGTGCGAAACCCGAGTTGCTTTGACGCATGTCGTGCCACACTTCATGCAGCCAGCGGTTCCAGATAGTGCCGTCCGAGAATGAATGCTCAAAGTTGATGCCCAAGTGCCCGTCGGCATACGCCATGACCGTCACCTTGTCAAACCAGCGGTTTTGCGCGTTGCCGTGCAGCGACCACTGGGATCGTTCGCGCCGTTTGGTCGAGTGGCGTTCGTCCAGCACCAGCATAAACAGCGCCGAGTCGATCAGCTGCATGTTTTGCGCATTGCGCGGGTCCAATTGCAGCAGTTGCGTGCGCGTGTGGGCCCAATCGTCGCGCGGCGCCGCGGTCAGCATGCATAGATTCTTGGGCGACGTCTCGTTGTTGTTGCTGGTCGACGAATTCCAGATACCGTCCAACTGTTGCTGCAGATCCTCCTGCGAGATCAGGCGCTTGCCATCGCCGCTAAGCAGTGGCAGCGCGTAAAACACGTCGTCCTTGAGCACCACAATGTGCTGTGCACGGGGCGTCGACACCAACACGTCACGACCTTGCTGGGGAACCCGTGCAGTGCCAAACTGTCTTGCAAACGCCGACATGCACTGGCCCTTGTCCTGCTCCAGCTGGCTGGTCTGCACCTTGTGCCACCATTTGACCAGCGAGCGGCAGAACGCGGCGGTTCGAACACTGGCGTTTCCACGCAGATTGCCGTCTTGTTCCTCGATCAGCCCGTACGCCGGGTTCACGTTGATGGGCGACTCGTAGCGACCACCCAAATACATGTCATCCCAGTCTTGCTCAATGTAACTGAAAGGATAGCTGTTGGCGCTCAGCGCTTGCTGCAACTCACGTTTCAGCAACAATTCCTGCAGTTGGCGGCCCTTGTTTTGCTGAAAACACTGGCAGAGCTCGCGGTGCTTGGCCAATTGGTCCTTGTCCTGGATCAGCGGCTCCAAACTGGTCAAGTAGCGCTCCAGCGTGTCAGCCAGCGGCGGGATCGGCAAACGCGGTAGATTGTACTCATTCGTGCTGGCCATGCGACGAAACCAGTGGGGCAATTGCTCTTGTTGTGCGCCCGACGAAGCACCATGGTGGCTGTCGCCATGGTCATGCTTTTCGGCACTTTGCACATGAGCCGAAGTGGCTGAGAAAAAGGCCTTCTTGCTATTGGCGGAAACCAGCTTCTTCACCGCATTGATTGGCTGACGAGTGATCACCTGGCTCATCATCACTGCTAAGTGCTTATATTGCTGCTGAACTCTGCTGAAAGCAACGACGCGAAAAGCGCAGAGTGCTGAATCCAAGTTGACTACAAGAAAGAAAGATTTGGAACAACACTCCACATCAAAAAACCTCACGTGATGGCCATCACGTGTGACGAGGTTTTTCCTTCGAGCATTTTGACGTGGGTGGGAAATATCAAGTTTGAGAGTAGAGTAGAGCTCATTCCCTTTCATTTCCGATTGCGCACTTCAACGTCGCTTTCTAGAGGGATCACGACATCTTCTTGGTGGCGTTGGTTGTCAAGTAAAAGCTTCGGAAGCTGCTCTGAAGTGTTCGTTTGGGGTCGATACTGTTATCATCGTCTTCTTCCTCTTCTTCACTTGATGACGATGAGCTCACACGCGTACTGCTCATCGCTCTTACTGTGGAGCTTGATGTCGGCTTTGCTGATAGTACGTCGTGGGATCTGTCGTCTTCCAGAGCCCTGTAAATACTTCTTTTCTCATTCGTTTTGATGCGGGTATTCACATGAAGCGTCGATTCTATCTGATTATTGTTATGACGAGGACGCATGTCGACTCTAGCGCCGTCTTCTTCAGAAAACTCGCATTCGGAACCACTTCTCTGACGAACAACCGGTCGCGTTCGGCGCAACGGAGGATGCATCGACGTATTTTTGTGTCTTTCTAGCGCGAGTTTTCGTAACAGCTGGTTTCGATCGGTCGCGAGCTCGCTGCAAAGGCGCTTCCATTGCTTCAGTTGTTTCTGCAGAGACTTTTGGGTCTCGGTCTGATGATTGTGCACATTTGCGACCAGTTGCGCCATCTGATGATTGGTCTGCGCGACTTGGAGCTTTAATGCAATAATCTCATTGTACATCTCGATGGAGAGAGTGGTGTCAGTTGGCTTTCGCTTTGATTTGGGTGTCGGGCTTGCACCGATCAGATCTGAGTCGTGGATATGTTGGTCGGTGGTCGAAGAACTTACTGGTACAAATGTAGATTCCGGATCCTTCTGCTTCTCATCGGTATTCTTGTGCTTGATATCGATTCTCGTGGCTTTTTCCATTTTCTTTGGCTTGTCCGCTTCCACTACTTGCTGTTCATCTTCTTCCCATTGTGTCTCTTCTTCCAACAAGTGATCCTCTTGCTTCTGACACCATCTCGCCACTTCTTTGAATGTATTCATGACCACATCCGTTCTCTTTGCTGTCTCTGGGCACCAATCAATGCATTCATTGCACTCTTCTTGCAGGTTGGCCAGCAAAGCAAGCACATCCTCCTCGGCTTTCCCATGGTTGGTACGCTGTTTGCTCATCGCCTACAACTTGAAACTGCTTCAGAGCAAAAACCGTTTCATACCGGTCAGTTAGCCCTTCCAAAAAGATTTGGTGTGGCACATGGTGTGGTAGCGACGATGTGCGTTGCTGTTTTCCCCCTCCCAACAAGCACCATCACTCTTGGCGCGCAACAGCAAAGGACCTCCATCGTTGGGATTGGCCTGGGTCATCCGCCGCCAAAGTCACAGCTCATTCTACCAGCATGTCGTCCAGTGAGGAAGAGAACGACCAGATTTTCTCCGAGGAAGAAGACGCGTCCGAAGACGAAATCCCCGAAGAAGAAGAAGAAGACGATGAAGAAGACGAAGACGACCATCGTGCGGCGCCAGCGGCCATAGCTGCGCCACCTTCTTCGCAAAAGAAACGGAAACCTGCGGCGAAATCGGCGGCCTCGGGCACCGGCAAACCCAAAAAGAAACGTAAACGCGTCAACATGTTTATCGAAGAAGAAGCCGATGTCGACGATGACGAAGAAGAAGACGAGGAAGACGACACCGGTGGGCTTTACTCGAGTGAACGTGCGCTTGCCGAAGAAGCCGCCGAAGAATACCACCACCAGCAATACCATCCGCGCCAACGGTTCCACGAAGAAGAAGAAGAAGAAGATGCTGATAGCGCAGAAGCCATTGTGAATCGCATCAAAAAGAGACACCAGCAGTCGCGCAAACATCTGGACGAAGAAGACGAAACGGGTGAGATCATGCAGTCAGATGTCGCACAACAGTCGCTGCTGCCATCCATTCAGGATCCTCGTCTATGGGTGTTTAAATGCAAGGTGAGTTGCGGTCTATTTCCAACAAATACTGTGTGCGCCTGTCCAAACTAACATCATCATCCCGTGGTGCAGCCTGGCAGAGAGCAGCATTTGGTGGTTGCCATGATGAACAAGTTTTTGGAGTTTGCACGCCGTGGAGAGCCATTGATGATCAAAAGTGTGGTCGCATCTAGCTCCAAGGGGTTCATCTACGTGGAAGCGGAGCGAGAACCACACGTACTGGAAGCGTTGAGTGGCCTTCGTGATGTGATGCCGTACTCGATGAAATTGGTGCCAATCCATGAGATGACGTCCGTGCTCAACATTCAAAAGAAGGCAAAACCATTGGCGGCTGGATCGTGGGCTCGTTTCAAACGTGCTGGACTCTACAAGGGCGATCTGTGCAAAGTCATTGAGGTTATTGACAGCGGTGCAAGGGTGCGTACACACCTGTCTTGTTTGCATTTTCAACGACATTGATTAATGGGGGCATGATGTTGCAATAGGCGTTAGTGAAAATGGTTCCTCGTCTGGATCCAAGTGTGCTGAGCGGTGGCACAATGCAAAACTACAAAAAAGGTCAACGCCCGCCTCAGAAACTGTTCAATCCAAACCTAGTCCACGGATCTGACGTGACGCGAAGACGCTTTCAATCGAACACTTCGTTGTCTGGTGAAATGTTTGACTACTACGAGAATGACTGGTACAAGGATGGCTTTTTGTATAAGGAAGTGAGTGTGGCGACCATGTTACAAACGGAAGAGATCACCCCCACCCTGGATGAAATCAACAAATTTAGCAGTGCTGCTGGTGACGACAATGAAGACAATTCGCGAGAAGAAATGCTCAGTTCTGTGGAAGCCACAGCATGGAAAAATCGCGTGGAATTGACCAAGGGTGACACGGTGCGAGTGATCGAAGGTGATTTGGTGAATTTGATGGGTGTTGTGTTGAGTACCAACACAGCCAACGACACCGTGCGTGTCATGCCGCTGCATGAAGAGATCAAGGATACGATTTTGGATTTCCAGGTCAAACAGCTGCTCAAGTATGTCAAAGTTGGTGATCACATCAAAGTGGTGTCTGGAAGATACTCAGGTGAAACGGGAACAGTCGTGGCGGTCGATGATACCGACGGAGCTCCCATCGCGATTGTTTTGGTCGATAGTATGGCAAAAGAGATTCAAGTTCGTGTGCAAGATTTGCAAGAGTCTGCTGAGATTTCACACGGTTTGGATTCGTTGAAGGGCAAGGAATTATACGATTTGGTGCAGTTGGCTCACGGTGAAGTGGGCATGATCACCCACGTTGGACGTGACGATTTCGCGATTGTTGCCCAGAATGGCCAGTCGCGCAACATTTCAGATCATGAGATTCAGCGCAAGATTGCTTCTTCCCGCCAGGCAGCAGCCTTGGACAGCAAGCACAATCATGTGACTGTTGGTGATATTGTTAATGTCGTCGAAGGCCCATTCACAGGTCACAGCGGAACAGTCAAGCACATATTCCGATCGTTTCTGTTTCTCCACAACAATCGTATTACGACAAACGCTGGCATATTCGTGGCAAGATCTCGTCAAGTGCTTCTGTCAGGAAGCAAAGCGCGATCCAACATGATTCAGAACTCGATGGTTCCCCGCGATCCCAACTCGATGCGTGGTGGACCTGGTGGTCCAGGAGGAAGACCACCACGGCCAGACCGACGCAACGAAGAAGAGTCGATGTTTCTGGGTAAATCGGTCAAGATTCGAAAGGGACGCTGGAAAGGCTACATTGGTATGGTTGTTGAAGAACAAGACAACAAAGTCAAAGTGGAGATCCATTGCAAGGCCAAGATTGTGGATGTTGACAAATCGAATGTGCTTGTCGCTGGCGATCGTCGTGGTGACCCAGAGAGACAAGGCAATCGCTATAGCAGTGCACAGACGCCGATGGGAGGTCAAACTCCAATGCCTGGTCAGACTCCATTGCATAGCAGTGCTATGACACCCATGGCAACTCCACTTCATCGTGGTATGACAACACCATCTCAGCATACCCGTGGCGATGCGTGGAGTTCTGCAAATGATGACGCTTTATTGGAGACTCAGATGAATCAGGAACGAGACGTTGCGCATGCAACAAGCTTCGGAGCACCTCTGGAACCTGTAGCTCCAACGAACGACGTGCAAAACAGCCGATTCTCAAACAGAATTGCTCCTGTGGCACCACGGTCACCGACCCGAGATGGAATGACACCAACTACTCCTGGACTGAATCCGACAACACCGGGACTGAATCCGACAACTCCCGGTTTGCAGCCTCGTACTCCAGCGTTTGGCTTGCCGCATAATCCGTCAACTCCTGGCTTGAATCCGACCACTCCTGGTTTGGAACCTGTGACCCCAGCCGCCCATTTGACAGCAGCAACTCCTGGCATGGGTCACGAGCCTGCCGGAATGGAACCGATGACACCTGGGTTTGGGAACCCCACTACGCCTGGACTATCTGCCATGACCCCTGGTCTGAACCCAGTGACTCCAGGTGTGAATACTCCTGGTTATCATAACCCGACAACGCCTGGTATGTTTGGCACTCCGATGACAGGTCTTGGTCGCATGAATAATGCAACCACTCCAGCAGCAACTCCAGGTATGATGATGGGTGATACTGGCGCAATGCCAATGACGCCTGCTTTTGTTGGAGGGCCGAGCGATATGCCTGGTGGCGTTACTCCTGGGGAAGTGACTTGGAAGACCAAGGGAGTCGAAGTGGCGGTGATTCGTGGGGAGCATAACAGTACCACTGGAGTGATTGTGAGTGTTGCAGGCAACTCGTGTACTCTGGATGCTGATGGTCGAACCATCTCCGTCTCGATCAGTGATGTCAAGCCAGTGATTCCAGAAAAGCAGGACTCGGTGTTGATCCTGAGTGGTGATGAAGCTGGCAGCACGGGCTCTTTGATTGGTACCGATGGTTCGGATGGTATTGTCAAAGTGGATGGTGGCTCGGATATCAAGATTTACAAGATTGAGACTCTGGCAAAGATGGCCCATTAATGCGGGACCAAGTGGACATGAACAGCACCGCTACAATTTGAATCGGAACACCAGCATAGCCGAAGACGAACAACTCTTGAGGACGCCAAATGAATGTATGCACCGAGTTTATGGGAAAGAGACTTGTGTATCAGACTGAACGCAATTCATTCCATGAAAACAAAAGCGACGAGACCCGTGAAGAAGAGTCGTCTTTTGAGTAAATGCAAACAGACAATAGTATCGGATTTGTTCTTACTAGCACACACTCGTGGCGTCAAAACCAACGACCACGCTCATTTCTATCTCGTTTTCTTGTCGTTCCATTGAGGATGAGCACACACGCAACGAGACTCCAACCAACGCGCCCTCTGTGAAGAGACGTTTCTACTTTTGAATGAAGCAATTAGTGTCGTCTTGTGGCTCAATGCACTCCACTGGTTTGCCTGGTTGGCCGTCGGCGACGGCGTTGTCTTCATAGCACAGGATCTTGTTGTCCCGACAGTGGGCCCAAACGCCATTGCCGCGCATGCGATAGCCCTTGAGGTAGCAGATGCCGTAGTTGCCGAGTTCAATGGTCTTGCTGCCGAGTTTCTGGACGCACTGGTCATCGGCTTGCACTTGCGTTACGGCCAACAAAGTAGCGCACAAGAACCATCCAAAAGTCTTCATGTTGTTATTGCTTGGTCTTGCCAGAGATGTCGAAGACTGCTGTGTGTTGAAGGTTAAAGGCTACTGGTACAAATCAAAGGAAGAAAAAACCTCCACGCGCTTGCCAAGCCTTTGTTTGTTTTGTGAACTGAACTTTCTAGAGGAGAGTGTGAAAATGGCTCCTGGAAGAGAGTAGCAACCGCATTTGCTAAGGAGGGGGAGCCCCTTTGCTCTCTGCCAGCGCTTTTGCACACCCAAAGCCATCAAAACAGCTGCCACGAATGAAAAAGCGCTGCAGCAAACGAAGTACTAGTACTACATTGGAAAGAGATCACCAGCTCACCAGCTGGTCGAGCAAGGTGTGCTTTCTGCTTATTAGGGCTTTGGCTCCACTTGGTTCTCATGAAACCCATTCTTTTGGTATGGGTCTATCCCATTCTACCACACTAACCCATGCAATCAGCTGGTTTCGTGGAGACAAATGGCTCTTCCCATATCACTGCCATCATTCTCCTTGCCAACCGCTTCGTACAATAAGGTTCATGCACACTATTTCTAGCACATCACCCTAATTTGGCGTATACCACGCTAAAAGCGGAGGGTTGAAGAGGAGAGAGTGATCGACATTCAGCAGACGGCAAGCTAACGATCAGGGCTCTCCAACTGTCGGCAATCTTGAGCTGGTGTACATGAAGGTGGTCACCCGAGCGTTGAATCGTCACTACACAGTAAAAGTAGCAGCTTTATACTCCAACCATCTACACACACGTGTCGTGCGGTTATGTGGTTTCGTCCACTTCAACACGTGTAGTGAACATCTCAAGAACGCGAACCAATGTCAAGATGCAATCGGGTGATGAGTGTCGTTGGCCGTAAACGATCTCGGCCTGGTTCGTGCAAGAACCCTCAGGATCAACCCGGAGCTCTGTGCTGGAGGAGATTGTTGTGGTGACATGCCATCAGCCCAAATCGGTTGACTGCCTGAATCCGAGTGATTGACACTGCAGAGTCTCTTGTAACAAGCAGCGCGCAGGTCGCTCACCAACGGATTCACCCATCCTGTGAATCTCGCCGTCCGCCGTCATGTGCATTGTGAGAGTGGCATGATCAACGACTTGGTTCCATTGACGTGACGGGCGAATCCCTAGCCGTTTCAAACCACCCAAGAGTCACTTTGAAGTGGCTGAAAGCTCCAACACTCCCCGCGCCTTTTGTTTCTCTAGGCTGCAACGACGCCACATGGAGAGTGAGCGAGGGGATCATGCGCCAACCAGTCAACTGCTGCAAGAAGCCGCGATGAATCAAGACACTGGCCAGCACCATCTAGGATCTCACGAAGCGCTGCAGAAGCACTTGAGCCGAATGACGCTACGTCGGGATTTTGCTCACCAAAAAGAAGAAGAAGAACAAGACGCGTGCTCGATGATTCGAACGTTTGCATTCTACCAGCGACTCAGTCCGCGGGTGGCACTTGACCGTCTTTTCATGTGGTGTCGAGCCCCCAGCAGCACTACTGTTACGGTTGGAGCCAGCAACGAGCCTGAAGAAGCCATTACTCTGCAAGATTTCAATAAACTTCGACGTGCACTGGGTAGATCCGTTGTTCTCGACATGCAATGGGAACGTGCAATGCAGGAAATGGGTAAATCACATGATGGAGTGGTCGGCAAGAGCGAATTTGGCCTGTTGTTTGGTCCCCCGCCGCTTTTCGGACCGTCGAACTATCACGAAATGGTGGAAGAATTGCTCAAATTCGAAGAGCATCTTCACTATACTAGTCGATTGATGGATCGGTTTGGGATTCACTTGGATTCGTCTGCTACTCCTTCGTCTGCTTCGTCCCCTACCAGCAAGCTCATCGGACAAGAGCAGTTTCAAAGTCTCCAGCGAGTCTGCGGTGCGGACAGCGATTTCTACCAGGAAGAATGGAATGAAATGTGCCGCCAATTGGATCTTCCATCGGAGATGACGCACTTGGATCGACAACAGTTTGCTCAAACAATGTGGACGTCAATTAACAGCATGAGTCCGTTTGAACCTTATCGCGATCTGGAAAGCGTACTGTTTGCCGTGTTGGCAAACGATAAACTGGCGGCGCTGGTTGGCGATGAAGACGACCGCGAGTTTATATCCGAACAATCATTTGCTACGCTGCTTCGTGTCTGTAACAAGACAGATGAGCACGTTTGGTCGTGGTGGGCTACAAGGCTGCTTGGGAGATATGAAGACAGTGTGTATCGTCGCGAGAGAAGACGCAATGCATCCAACTCCAAACTGTTATGGTCAGCTACAGTTGACGAGATCCTTGGTGACGAGCAAGTGCGCAAGGCTTCTGACAAGCCGTTTATGATATCACGCAGCATTAAAGACTGTGGGACCATGTATCAGGTATTGTTTTCAGAATATGGCGGTCACACCGGACTGCGCCTTCAATCAGCTCTGGGTAGTCGCTGCATGACCGTGGCAGCAATTGAGGAAAACTCTGAAGCAGCGAGAGTTCCTATCATTGACCCGCTGGATGTGGTGGTGAGTGTGAATGGCCGAACATTTCTTTGGGATGACCAAAGAGTCGACGAGACAACTGCGAACAAGCGTTTGAAACGGGTCCACAAGCAACTCCAAGATCCAAGTCGAGCCAAAGTTGTGACTTTCTTTCGTCTGGACATATACTTCGAGTACAGTCCTCAAACCGGAGCGTTGGACTTTGTGTTCAAGAGGTACAAATTGATTGCGGATGCTGATGACTTGTACCTGAGAATCCCAGATGGAAAAGATTGGCATCCTTTTCGTGACCTGAAAGTGACCAGTGCAACCTTCAAGAGTATTTCGGCGTCTTTTTCAAGTGCGGATACTATCAGAATCACGCTCAAGCGACACAAAAAGAAACGAATCGACATTAACTCCACAGTGGTCTTGCGCATGACAGGTTTGCATTGTGGTGGATCAAGTTGCTCTGGAGTTGTTGTTGGGAAGGCATCCTACAGATCGCTATTGGCCAAAATGTTCATTGATTGGCGATTTATTGACGCAACTAATCCTTGGGTTCCTTCTGGCGTGCAGGAACTGCAAGCAGCGAGGCAACTGGATCCGCTCGCCCCTTTTACGATCCATTTTCAACCAGGCGAAAGTGGCATCGGGTTTGCTAAGTTGCATTTTTCAGAGTGTTTCGAGGTGAACACAATTGAAGACGGGTCCCAGGGCGATCTACTTGATGTGCACAAAGAAGACATTCTTCTGGGTTATGTCATGGACGACGAAAGCCAAATCCATTCAACCATTCCTGTGCCTGATGGCAATTGTGATTGTGGGACCACAGGAAGAATTGACATGCAGTGTTACGGGTCGGGCCAGCGATATCAAATGCAGTTCCTTCGGCCAAATGCTTTTTTCTTTCTTTCATCGGCGGGAATCAATTTTCAATTCCAAGCGCTTTGTGTTCTGAAGAAGAACAGCGTCCTAGTGGTGAGAATGCCAAAGAGATGGCCAACCATCGACCTTGTGCAAGCCCGATGTTTGTCATGCATTGATATCCAAGAAACGGTTTGGGAAGCCCACTCGAATACTCTTCGAATCGTCTTTGGTGACGGTGTGCTGTTGGAGAAACAAGAGGTAGACATTATGATTAGCGGCATCAAGATGCCATTTGGTTGTCTCACCCAGCAATACTTTGCTGAGATCACTTCTGTGAACAAACGTACGGGTGAGATGGAGTTCCAGTTTTATGACAACTGGCATTCGTGTATGGCTGGGAATGAAGGACTGCCTGTAAGCGAACTGACAGGCGCTTTGAAAAGATTTCACACGACGCCAGCTTGTTTGTGGGAGACGTTGGAGTGCGCATGTGCCCTTTTCAGCATGGTGAAACAACCCAAAAGTCGATATCTCACACTAAAAGACATGAACCAATTGCTGCAAACTCTGTACGGCCCAGCGAACAGCATGAGCGATGTCAATTGGAACGCGCTTTGTCTCAGCATTGGTGCAAACCCGAGAGTGGGCTTGACACAATTGCAATTTGCGTGCTGTTGGAACATGGTGGATGAACTCAGCATGATCAGCGCCAAAGACGTGTACGCAGTGTTTCATAGTGCATCGAGACTGTTCAAAACGATCTCTTCTCTTTTACTCAAGGAGCATCGTGAGACCCAGGCTTTGAACACGGTACCGTCAGGATCTGAGATCATTGAGTATGAAACGAGCCGACTGCTGGCCGAGATCAATGGTCTTGGCGCTTTGATGACTAGAATTGGTGCCGAAGGCTGCGATTTCGAGACTTTCCGCCAGCTTGTCTGCACTCAATTTCTTGAAGGCCAGTCTGCTGACTCAGCTCTGGGTATATGGATGAATCTCTACTCTTGTGAGAAGATTTTCACGAGATTCAGCGATGGAGGATATATGACACGTGAACAAATGAGCAAGTTATGGCAAGCACTTGATGTTGCGGATGTCGAATTGGCCGAGTCATCATGGAAAAGCATCTGTTCACGCGTTCAATGCGAAAACGACGACGCTGCTGGACTGGTTTGGCCAGATTTCATGCGAGTGTACTTGAGTCCACTGAATACCCGAAACGCACTGGATGACTGGATTCTCCTGGAAAGAGACAACCGATCCGCGAAATGGTCCGTTGCTGCTGCGAGCGGCGACTCTCGTGTTGTGGAGACTCTTGCTACTTCGTCAAGCGTTCCCGATGGTAGTGCGGAGAGCACCAACAGTCAAGATGCATTCAAAACCGACTTTGTGCGATGGTATTATCTTCGAAACAAAGGGTTTCTTCTGGTCTCGATTAAGCGCGTGGTCGATGAGAGAAAGGAGAGCGCACATGGATCTCGTCAACAACCGAAAGCAATGAATGGCATCAACAGTGTTGCTGATGACGATTATTATCTGATGCTGGAGATTGGCAATGAGAGCAAACTGCAGAACAAACAGGCTCTTCGTTCTCGATCCAATCAAGTGGTGGATCAGCAAAACCGACACAATGATAAAGCAGATACTGCGATTTCAAGACAGAATCAATCGCATTTGGATCGAACCGACTTGGAGGAGTTGCATGCGGATGTGGGTGCGCGTTCAGAAATGGATTCGCTCTTGCCGATTCAAAGCCGGCTCAGCAAAAGTGAAGAAAGCTCCAACAGTACTAGCTTGAACGGACATGCTTGCAATGATGTTCATGGACCCAAGTTCTCATCTGTGATATCGCGGAATGTTTTGCGTGATGAAGCAATTGGGTTTCCCGAGGGCCCATTCCGTTTGTATGTCGACACGGATGCCAAACAGACCAAACCACGATCAGAGAACACGACTTCACGTTTGTTGTTGATTTGTCGATTGTTCGAATGTGCTCATGGGAAGGCTAACCAACCACGAGTGGAGGATCAGACTCAAGTTGGACCTGGTCATCAACAGTCAGCCGCAACACACCCAAACGGAATCCTTATTGGCGAGTCTTTTGTTCCGCTCGCCAGTATACTGCACCTTCTTCATGACGATGATCAATCCATCGAAGACTTGGTTTCGCTCCGTGACGAGACCTTGACGACTGTGGGAACGGTCACTCTGGCAATGCAGTTCAAATGCGCTGCATTTCACGATAATGTCCATCGAGTTGTTCCAAATCGATTGCCTTGGACAAGTTTCGCACTGGATGGACAGAATCGTCACGAGATTTCTGAGTATCCTGCTCACGGCTGTCTCGAGATCAACTGGAAGGCGGAAAAGCTCGAGACTAACGACAGACTCTGTCTTGTCTATGAATGGAATCAGGGCACAGCCACGACTCCAGTCTTCACGGTGACTTGGAATCCAGTGCGAGGAAGAGACGATGATCGACACGACTGGTACCCTCCTGACGAGATGTGCCTCATGTATGATCAAAGCGTCGATCGAAAAGGAATTGTGTGCACAGAACCGTCAAACAGTTCGGGAAGCATTCTCATTCCTTCGTCGTTTGACCTGAGTCTACTGCCAGGGGTCTATCGGTTCTACTTGTTTCGTGGAAAAGACGCCGCCTCTGTTCTCTGGTGTTCAGGCCTGTTTGGTGTCATGCCAGATCGAAACAGTGTCCATGCTTGTCTGGGGGCGACCACGTTCCTAGAAGTGAAACAAGGAAGTGGAGCACTGGCGATCAAGGAAGTCGTAAGCAGTATCCGCCGTCCAGAGTGTAGTACGATGAACCCTTCAACCAAGGATGGTTCAGATCTAACCAGGCCGTTGTCGGACATGAAAGCTACTCCTTTGACCGAGATCTTCTTTGATCGAATGTGCAACGAACAAGAGATGAAATTGGCAAGCATTGAGCTAGATGCACTTGCAACGCAACCACTCGAAGATAGACACGAGCTGCACAAGTCCAACTTGAACAAGATGCAAACGCTGATTGAGGAACTGCAAGCCCACCAGTTTGATGACTCGCGCGAGTGCACAGATGAACTCAAAGCAAAGTCCTTTGTGAACGATGCTTGTGGTGATCAACCTCTTCTTGTAAGCGACACCCCGATGTTTGTGTATCGCGTTCGTGACATCAGCACCAAAAACAATCGGATCATGGTATTGCCTGAACGGGATCTGTGCTTTTTCGATTTGTTGCAGCTTTCCTTGATGGGACTTCTGCAGTGTGACAATCACCGAAAGCTTCGGCAAGTGACAAAATCCATGGCGGCCGACTTGATGGAGTTCAGAAAGCTGTGTGAACGACAGTTGCCCCTCGACGAGATTGTCAAGTTCATGATTCGCCACGAAGCTTTGCGAACCAAAGAGGACCATGTCGTCGAGCTTGGAGCCTCTGTATGGCACGTTTGCTTGCAGGTGTACAACCAAGCTCCTCAAGAAGTGCAACACCGTTTTCATCTCATTCTTCCGCTACTGATCGATGAAATGCATTCGAGAGCGGACGAGCTTGGACTTGACTATGAACGGTCATTCCATCCACTGCGAATTGGTTACCAACGCAGCATCTGGATCTCACACAAAAGTAACAGTGAAAAGCCCCATGATGGACAACAAGAGATTGTTTATGCAGATGAGGTGGAATGCTCGACGAGTCTCCATTCAGTTTTTCCCGGTGAAGAACGATTTGTCGCAAGGTATTTGTCGACAATGCCGTCGTACAGACGGGAAAACTACAAGTCTCCGATTGTTGTGAGTTTATATGCATCGAGCGACAAGTTCTCAGAGATTTGCCGTTCTCGACCGTTCGTCGTCCGACCTGCACGATTACTTCACTCATCCAAGAATCATCCCAGCAAATCAGTCCTCCTCGTGATGAAAATTGCTCTCCTCTGCGCCGTGATGAGCGTGAAATACTTCCTGACCATCGTCAGTTTGTCATTCAATCTCTCAATGTTGGCAGCGAACTTCCGATTGTCCACTGATCAAGTGGACATAATGGTCAGTAACTTCGAAGCTCGCTTAGCCACCTTGCTTGGGCCAGTGGAGGTGGCTCTGACGTCGATCTACTCTCAGATTTCATGGCTAGTCGGGAGAGTCATGGACCATGTCGATCTCCTCGATATTGCTGGTGAATGCGTAAATGGCTTTGCGCTGCATTTTACATTTGTGGTGTTGTTGGTTGCGACTTTTGTGGTGTACGTCGTTGTGCAAGAAGACGTGCTGCTCAAGGTGCAAAAGATTAGCAGATTGCTCGGTGTCCAATCCAGTAAGACACTACTTGGCATTCTGGAACAGTTTTGCGGGTTTCTGGTGGTCCCCATATACCTTGTCATGAAGTCGTGCATGCTTTTCATTGCGCGTCATTGGCGTCTGGTGTACCATCGTCTCGCACGCGATCCTTTGCTGACTCTGGCGAATTTCAATCTCACTCGTATAGAGACGCAGAAATGCTCCAACCATGCACTGATCGATGCAAACTATGGCTTTGGTATTGTTGCAGTTGCCATGCTCGTTTCGTACTTTTTCATTGGCCTTCCACTTCTGTTGTTGGATTTGTTTAGCTGGGAATCACTGCTCAAGCCCAAGAGTTCAAACGATCGCGAATCGCTGGAACCGAAGCAGATCCAAACCGATGGATATGGTGATGATGGTGTTGTGGACAAGAAGAGTCCTCCTCACTCGAGGTTTCAACGCTTTTGTCAGCAATACTCATCCATGACAATTCCGGAGATGGTTCAAGAGTATGGAGCAGCCAGCTTTGTTGGGATGTTTGTGTCTGTGTATCTGGTTTTGATGTTCCGATCGATGGGGCGTGCACTAATGTCGCTATTGGGGTTTCGTGGCCGAAGCGGGTATATGTACCAGAGGCAAGGTGGTATGCCGCGTTCGCGTTTGTGCGTGGATTCCGTGTGTTGGAGATTCAATCTGTCATGGAAATCGCGCTTCCTCCAAGACAAGATGATCACGCCACTGGTGAACATCGTCATGGTGACCACTGGGGTCTGGGGAAGTGGTCAGAGCCGCGACTTCCACATTGAAGAACGTGCAAACGAGTGCTATCGAATGGAACCTAGCAACGAGATCCGACAGCTGAACATGATGACACTTCATGGCAAAATCGTTTCGCTGTTTTGGCTTTGCATTCCAAACGCTACGGTCATTGCTTACCTTTGTGAAGCGCTCAATCGCGGACCAGTCTTCAGTTACTTCGTGAACAACGGGTTTGTTCAAGCGGAAGTGCCGGAAACAGAACGAGAAAGGAACCCAAGATGGCGTCTTTTTCCAATGAACGACACGATCCGTAATGAAGACACGATTCATCTTGTCAATGGCACCTATTTTGTGACGACTTTGCTCAAGTGGGGAAGCTCGTTGGCCGAGATTGGGACTGTTCTTGCGGCGTTTTGGTATCCAGATTACCAACGCCAGTACTACCTGGTGGCTTTGCTGGCTGCAGCGGTCGGACCAATGCTTGAGTTTAATCAGCACTTCATCAAAGTCTACGTGGATCATTTGGACGACGAAGACCGATACATGAGCTGGGTGAAGAACTACTTCAACCAAGAGTCCCATCGCGTCCAGTGCCTCCGCCGTGAGAGTGAGAAGCCAATGGACGAGATCAACGACGTGTTCAGCGATGGTTGCGACGGGTCTCTGGTTGAAGGATTCCGTGTGCATCACCCAGCGAAACGAGGCAAGAAACTCATCACGCTGAACGCCCATCCTCTTGCCAGTACCATTGTTGTGACGGACAAGATGGATCCACAGCAAGGCACGATCGTGGTGGATTGGCACGTGAACGCGAATCATCGTTTTCACATGTTTGATGCGATCGGAATGTTTCCAGTACGATCTCCAACTGATTCGAAGGAGCGAACGATGGAGGATTGTATTTGTTATCGTTTGGTGCAAGAATCGAGCATTGAGCCATTGGGTTGGCGTGGTGCTGGCAGAAGAAGAGAGGAGACAGCACACGACATCAACTCGAGCGACTGTCCGTTAGCGTCTCACCTCATTTGCAAACTCGGAACCAACGGCAAGAGGCTGAGTGACAGGATGGCAAAGAGATACCACGATGTAAGTGATGTCATCTTTCCCGCATTTGTTCGCTAATGACCATTGGTCCTTGAACTAGTTGACATTCTCTCTGATCTGATGCAAGCCTGTTTCACGCGAGCAAGCAACTAGAATGGGAAATGCGAAGCAAGCTCGACGAGTGAGTCGAGAACTTTATCTCAACTCTCAACTCTATTAGGCAGAGTTGGCTGATGCGCTGTTCTTACCTTCTAGATCGTCAATGGTCACGTTCAGTTTCGCCCGTCCAACTCTCACGCAAATCCGGTTTATGAATCCTTTGTTGCCTGCAACAATGCTGGTATTTATCCGATCAAGTTTGGTCTGCAACAATACGAGTTCTGTTACTTGCGCTACAAGTTTGCCGACAATGATAGGCAAGAAATCACGAGTAGTGGTTCAAGCAAGATGGCTCCAAGTCGCAAAGTCATTCCCACCCATATATCTGATCCGAGCAGCAAGTACGAGATCCTCGAGCGCTTCAAGTCGCATGATATCTCTGTGGGAGCTTTCAATGTGTTTGCGGAGATCACGACCGGACAGCTCAAATCGAATGCGAAAGAGACTGTATTTCTTTCATGGGTGATCCATGGAATTGAGTACTCCACCCTTTCAGATCCAAATCATCTCAATTTCATCGGGTTCTACAAGTATCAAGGCACCGACGCCATGACTTTGACGAAACTCCAACCCATTCCACCTTCGGCCTTCCAACAAGTCGCCAAATTGAACGCTGCAGTGACTCCAGATACTCCTCTTCGAGGGTTTTTGCCCGTGACAACCCCAGACGAGTATGGATTCTATGAGATTCGATTGTTGGTCAACGGTCGAAAATGCGCTCAAACCAGTTATGATTGTCAGTTGTTTACAACACTTGAAAACCCGATGCGTCACAAGCGAATTGACAATACGTTTGACAAGCATCGCATCAAGGAAATGATTCACGAGTTTTCGGTTCAGACCGAATTGCAAACGGCCAAATTGAACACCCATTGCTGGCTTCGAAGTGTGTTGTTGAGCTGGCTGAGGGATCTCACTGACGACGGACTCGAAGCATCATCTAACCTCGCCACGATACGACTTCAAGACAGATTCTCCGATTCACTTGCCGCTGCGTCAAATGTGATCCAAGCACGACTTGCCGCGATGGTGCGTCCTTTTAGGACCAAGACGTTCGCTGAACTGCTCGCCCAAGCATTCAATGTCAGTGCCCAAATGGAGGACTCACTGGCCTTCATAACCTTCGATTCGCCGACCCATGACGACCAGAAGTCGAGTCAACTGAATCCACTTCGCTCCAAGTTCTTGGTGCCAAGCGATGAGCAACTGATGGGAGGGCCGTCGACGTTTCTGGACCTGGCCTTGAACTATTTGTCACAAGAATCTCAATTTGGGTTCCACGACTTGCTGGATGATTTGCTGCTCAGTGATAGTCGTTTGTTGGAGCGTTTCAATCAAGTGGTTTGGGTAGTCACCGAGAACTGTGTGGCCTTGTTTGAGCAAGAGATCACCAATGCCCTCAACGATTTGATGCACAAAGCTGAGGAGCTGCATGTCGAGCGATTCTTGACGAATGGACAAGAGGAGATGTTGCAGGGTTTGTGCCGTAACCACTTGCACGCGATCTTTCGTGCAAGTTTGCAGACTGATTGTCGTACTGGGAAACGTTGGAAGTACTCGGGCCGTGCCGATTTGATGGCCCTCCGCATGAAAGTGCGGACCGTCAAGAACCTCCAGGAGATTCCACCACATGAAATGGCTCTCGTGATCGCCGGTGACAACAACCACCAGCACCCCAGTGACATGCGTCAAGGTGGTGGCGATGCGCCAGTAACGATCGAGTACATTGCGTTGCGCAAATGGATTCGACCTCGTCTTGTTCATCAACTCATGCGCATTTTCCATCGACGCTATGTCAAGAATGTCAACGGCGATTGGCCGATTCTGCAGGACCTGGTCGGCAGTTGCTTTCGACGCAGCATCAAGGTGGAAACGATGCCTTTTCCTGCGTTTCGTCGTGGCAAACACTTGAGTGTGTTGCATTTCCTGCAGGAAAAAAGTGGAATCCAAGGAAGGTGAACAAGCCCACCAGCTTTCAAATCGCGAGGAGCCACCGCCCAAGCGGTCAATCAACAACAACCCACCGATCTCGACCATCACTAAACGCTACAACGACCTCGTACATATCGAGATGAGTTCATGGGCGGCATCCCTCCCATCAATGCTTCCTGAGCACAGCAATGATCATGGTGTACTGTACACCATTCTGAGTGCTGTTTTTAACAGCACCACATAAGCTGATGTCTGATAGATGTTCGATGGCTAGACAGCTGGGTGTTGGAAATTGGTGTGGACCACTTGACGCGCGTTTGGGATTGATTCGTTTTGGTTGGCACAAAAGGCATCAAGGTGGTCATGTCGGTTCGTCGCAATGTGCGTCTTCGTCGCGAATATCTGTATCGCAAAGGACTGGAAGGCAAAGAACGAGCACTGTACGAGCACAAACAGCAGTTGAAAGAAGCCATTCGAGGTATGTTGTGTTTGTCTGTTTCTTGGGCATTTCTTGCGCTTTGGAAGGCCGGTTTTCGCGTTTCAACTGGCCGCCAAATGACTGACTTGTGATTGACGTTAGATGGCAAGCCCATCCCGACCGAGATCCGTGGCCACGAGAGCGATTTGCGCCACGAAATGGAATATGATGACGATGTCCACGAGAAGCCGCTCAACCACATTGATGACGAGTACAAGAACGCCGGCATGTTTGACCCCAAAATCGCCATCACCACATCCCGAGACCCCAGTGCGAGACTGCGCCAGTTTGCACAAGAAGTGCGGCTCATTTTCCCCAATGCCGTGCGACTGAATCGTGGTGCGCACACCATGGAAGCGGTGTGTTATCGCTCTCTCTCTCTCTATCTATCTGTCTATCTGTCTATGCAGTGGTTGATCTGATTGTTTGGCATGTTGCGTCGTGTATAGCTGGTCGAAAGCGCACGTTCGCATGACTTTTCCGACTTGATTCTTCTCACAGAAACGCGTGGCGAACCAGGTAAAGCAACCGACCGACATCATATATCGTCACTGAGCTCAAGTTGCTGATTTGTTGACTTGACACGGATGAATCATGGCGATTCTGTAGATGGCTTGATGGTGTGTCATTTGCCATACGGTCCCACGGCGTATTTCTCGCTGAGCAACGCGGTGCTTCGCCACGATATTGAGGACCGTGCGACCATCTCGGAAGCGTATCCCCATCTGATCTTCAACGAGTTTCAAACGTCGCTGGGCAAACGCGTGGCCAACATTTTGAAATATTTGTTTCCGGTGCCAAAAGACGACTCCAAACGCGTCATCACGTTTGCCAATGCCAACGATTTCATCAGTTTCCGTCATCATGTGTTCCAGAAAAAACCGGGTGGCAAAGAAGTGGAATTGCAGGAATGTGGGCCGCGCTTTGAATTGCAATTGTATCAAGTCAAGTTGGGCACTTGCGACCAAAAAGAAGCGGAAAACGAATGGGTGCTGCGACCGTACATGAACAGCGCCAAAAAGCGCCGTATTCTCTAGAAGATGGAGGCGGGCAAGAGGTGCTCCTGTTCTTTTTGGTTTCAATAAATACACAGACTTGTTACATTTTGGTGTTGGGGTAGCTCTGGCAGCGAGGAGGTGCAGTGCGCGTGGAACAGGTGATGGCGTGAAGAATGTCCCTACAGTGCCTTTGCGAAATGGTTGCTTCGAGGTCTTCACCACAACAAAGCATTGCGGTGGTTGCTTCGCCAACGTCCTGGGTGGCTTGGATGGAGCTTTCCTATAGCATAAAGAACGCTGGCAGTTTGCTATATGCTGTGAACTCGTCAAATGACGATCGTTGATGTCGCTGGGGGATCTTGCAAGAATACAGCTCATACACTGCAGCAACCCAGTGCTGGATGATTTGGTTGCCAGCGCGGTGAGCATAAAGCAATTGAATAGGACTCAGACCATGTGACAGAGTTGAGTGAAAACCAGCACGAACATGATTGTTGCTCTGGTCCTGTTGCTGTCTCCTCCACTCTGGGATCCATTGCCAAAGATATGAAAGCGATCGCGCGTTTGGCACGTTTGGGGGCTTTCAAGTCGGCTATTGGTCGTGGATTCCAGGCATCACCTCTACCCAGCAGTACGCACTGCAGATGGCCATGGTCATGCTCGTTGTCATTAGCATCAGAGCCTTATTGTGGTTATTTCAATGTTTATTGAACTTTTCTTCTGTTAACAGAAAGACATGCAGATCCGTTGCTCGTTGATTCATCGCATCATTGAACAGACGAACTGATCAGTGGCGGTGGTGCCAATTGTTTTTTGGTCTCGGGCAACATTTTTTTGCCGCAAGAACTGCCTCCTCGAGGTCGCGTGACATGCAGTTTGGAAAAAGAACGACTTGAAGCCGAGCGCTTGGGCGCTGCCGAAGTCGACAGCTGCGAAGAAGAGTAGCTGCGATTGCGCTTTTTTCTTCTTCGGCCAGTTCGACTTGCTGGTGGATGGCTGGAGCCAAAGCCATTGCCGAGAGAGCTCTCGTTGAAGCTATTGCTCCCAAAGGTGCTTCCACTGGCACTATCACTCGAACTGGAGCAAATGGAACTGGCAACGCCATGAAGCAAAGTCTTTCGATACAGTTGGTGCAGTTGCTGTCTGGGAAGAGAAGTAGGCATCGCAGGTACCAAAACAAATCGCTGACGAGCACTCGATTCATCATGATTCACACGAGGCTTTGTAGGCTTCGACGGAGACTGCGTGGCTTTCTTCGTGCCATGATTGGCAGCCCCAGACGTACCCACACCGCCAGCGTCAGGTAACGGAATCGAACGGAACGCAAGCAAAGGACATGACGACTTGTAGTGACCAATCTCACCACAATACCAGCATTCTTCGAGCAGCAAATTGCTGTTGCCGCATTGAACAGCCTTTCTCTCCAAGCGATGGTTGAGCGTGGAGCAATCGCGTGGTCGATGATCCGCGGAGTCACAAAGGTAGCAGCCATTGTTCATGAGTTCTGTCGATGCATCGCTTGAACAAATCGCTGCAAGTCCTTCGCCGCGACAAACCAATTCCATGGCTCTCTTGAACTCACCAGTGATGATCTCTTGTCCTCGCCTGGTGAAGATGACACGTCCAACGTCATGCATCAACTCGAAAGGATCTTCAATGCTAATTCGCCACGACACGGGGCGGCTCCATTTGGTCGTCTTCGAGAGCGATTGTGCCAAACGCACGCTTACCACGTGGTCCTCGACGTTGAAATCTGACGCGTAGAACTGGAAAAAACCAGCCAACAAGGCACCCACAGAGTTGCTATCGCAAGTTCCATACGTCGACGAGCAATAAGTCGTGGCGATACTGTCCAACGAGTCCAAATGGTTCAACAAATCATCAATCTTGTGCTGGCTTTGTGCTCGGTAAAACGCTGAATGCACACAAGGAAGAAGCTTTCCAGCATTATGCGACTGCAAATAAAAGATCAGCAACAGCGCGAACGCTACAATGAACACGGTACAGTCAACAAGGGGTCCATCCGATTCTAATCCTCTGAGCTCTCGTACCATAGGAGCTCAAGGTGCCGTTGGTCGAATCGTTGATGCCGCGCTGTTTGGCCCAATACTTGACTGCAAACGCAAGCGGACGTACTCGAGGATCAATCTGGCAGTAGAACTTCAGTAACGCCGTGTTGAGCAGCGCGTGGACACTGCCGACACAGAGATCACATGAGATCTGATGACGGCGATCCCAAAACTTGAGAATCGGAACCCGTGCATTGTGCACAAACTGAATAATCTCAAAGCCCTGATCCTCCAGCATTCGCATCGCTGTGGCAAGCATTTGGATTCTCTCCACGGGCGCAAAATGGCCCTGGTCTTCGACATTCACGTCTTCAAAGTAAATGCCTAGATCCAAATCGCTGTTGCCAAAGCCAAGTCCGCTGTACAACGACACATCAAACACCAAAAAGTGAGCAACTGCAGGTCAAAACCATTCTCATTCCTATTGAAAGCATCGCACCTTTTCGAGGACCCAAACGCCAAAACACGACAAGTCGGCCAATGGAGCCGCAAAACTTGTTCAATTTCCCGTTGTAAATCAGTTTTTCGTTGCATCTCTGTGTGATTTGGCTCCACCAATTCCATCAATTCCATGATTTCGACGGTCCGACGCTGCACGCTGTTGACAGCACCCATGTTGTTTCTCTTTTTCTTGTTTATCTCTGTTCACTTGCTTCTTTCTTGTTGTAACTTGTTGCCTTATTGACTTGTCTTTTTGGTTCCAAACGACCGCAACCCAGACGCTCTTCCAGCGCACCCACCCCAAATTCCAAAAGTGAAAGTAGTTTTGGTTCAATACGACGATCCCGTGAAAGCCAGCACCACTGCACTTGAGTTCTTCATGGTTGGTCGCTTAAGCACACATCTCGTTTCCACAAAGACGACGATAAAAGCACAAGAACAAACGACGGGAAGAAGAAGGGGGAAAAAAAGACGGAGACCAAGTGATGAAAAACGACAAAGAGAGTCAGCGCGCGGTGGAGACCCAACGAACGATCGATCGAGAGAGAGAGAGAGAGAGAGAGAGACGAATGCCGCAACTGCAGTCCAATCCAATCCAATCCGACCCGACCCGATCAAAATCCACACACAAGCGTCTAAATCAATCCACCGGCGATGTCGAGTGGAGTCCAAGTGGCCGAGGTCGAATGGCTTCGTCCACT
Organism: Paralagenidium karlingii; assembly: GCA_027475765.1. Lineage (NCBI taxonomy): Eukaryota > Oomycota > Peronosporomycetes > Paralagenidium > Paralagenidium karlingii. The sequence continues at coordinate 63,169 of JAMFLO010000004.1, forward strand.
GGGGAAGGAAAAATACCAAGTGGGTTTTGCCCTTCAAACACTGGGGGGGAAAGTGAACGGTATACAATTCAAACAAGCTCTTTGGTGTCACAGAGGCTCGGCACCGTCGCGTACGACGACTCGGTCAAGTGAACAAGTGAACCGACGACTTCAACGGCTGCTCGAAACGGCGAAAACGACGACGACCAATAGCCAGCACTCACTCGCACCAGCCCCGACAGAAGAGTAGGCGGCCCACGAGGGAATCTTCCGAGATTCGCTCCAAATAACCAACCAAGCACTGACCACTGACGCGTGCCAATCCTGGCAAGCCCAAATCACCCGACGGCAAAGGATCCTGGAGGGGTCGGTGGGTCGAACGAACGATCTTTTTGGTTGCGGTTGGGACCGCTGGAGCCAACAAACAGAGAAAGCCAAGTGGCGGTGCGCACGAGGCAGATGGGGGTGGCGCCCTCCTTGCTGGGGATTTCTAGAGTTTCCTCGTCTGGAGGTTCGGCAGGTCCAACTGACGCGCGGCCCCCACTTTGTTCTTTTTGGCCGAGGGGGACTTGGTCGCAACCCCCATACGGAGAACAGGTGAAACCCCCCCAAAGAGGGAAAAGGGGAACTGGCAACCGCAAACGCAAAAGAAACTTCCAATGACACGGCGGGGGTCACGGCGGAAAGCGAATTTTGGCCAATCAGATGCCCAACCCGGATGCCCAGTTTGAAGTGTGAAACAGAGCAGAGTGTTGATCAGGGATGCAAGGCCATCCATCCACCGCCCAACAAGCCAGAAACCAGAAGAATCTTGTGGCGCTGGCAGATGAACGAAATTTCCGCCCATCATTTGACAACCGCACCAAGTGACGGTCATTCGTTTGTTTTGCACCTACGAACAGACAAACCAAAACCAACCGACCGTACGGGACATGTCGCGGTGATCGACGGTTCCTTGAAGATTCAGCAACAGCAACTTGAGGTGGCCCACCATTCTACGGTATGTACACCCATACCGAACTAGACACCGTTTTCGAGTCGGTTTTTTTCGGTGCATGATGTGGCACCAAGGGTTCCACACCAGTTGGCCCCTGACAGATCCGCACTGTGTGCGCAAAAGTGTTAGGTCCATCGCGTGTGGCAGCAGCGGACCAGGTTTTTCAGCTGGTGACACGTTCGTAAATTGGTGGGTGAAGTGCACTTGTCGTGCCACCAACTCGTGAATGTGGGTTCTTCTCCTCTACAAAACTCTAGCGCCAAAGTGAAGTCTCAACAAAGGCCCAAGAAACTGCTATTGACCGGAGAGCCCTTTGGACCATTGTTTTGGCGAGCCAATTGCACGTGTTGGGGGTGCAGAGCAGAGTCATTGAACCATGAAAAAAGAGATCTGGCAGCGCGCGCTGGAGGAAATGAATCCGCCCGGCGTGCCCAACTCGTTCCGGCGCCTTCAGCCGACCCATCAACGACCACGGCATCGCCAGCAACCGCAGCAATACAACGTGCTGCGCGCGCTGCAACAACGCGAGACCCACGGCAATAAACGAAGCCACGCCACCCAGGCAGGAAGCTGCGGTCATGCCGAATGTATGTGGGCCGAGTACCAGAGCGGCATCAAGGTCAGTCATTAGTCGTTTTCAGCACGCAGCTCTTGTGATAGGCATGATGTTCTCCTTGAGGATCGGGTGGCCTTATCATGAGATTTTGCGTTGTATCTTTTGGCTTTTGGTATTTGTGGCTTTTGAATGCAGCATGAAAGCGAGTACTTTGAGCTGCCACCGACCACTAAATCCACGATCTCCATCGCAGTCAGTCCGGACGGGTGCGTGTTTGTGAAATGAATGGCGAACGCTTGTCAAATGACTGATTGATTGATGGATATTTAGACGACTGTTTGCATCGACCCACGGTGACCATACCGTCAAGATTGTGTGCTATCAAACAGGCCGCATTCTACAGACTTTAGTGGGCCATCCACGAACACCGTGGAGTGTCAAATTCCATCCCACCAATCCTCGTTACGTTGCGTCGGGTTGCCTAGGCTTTCAAGTGCGCTTCTGGGACATTGAGACTGGTCGTTGTCTGTATGTGTCGACGCTTCGTCACGCGATTATCTCGATCTCGTTTCATCCGACGGGCGACATTCTAGCCATCGCCAGCGGCACTTGTGTATACACATGGGACTACCAGCACAGTTGTCCTCGAATCGCCATGTTCAGTTGCCAGACGCTGCGGTCCGTCACCTTTCTTCCAGATCCAAATATGATTCTCGTCGGCGAAGCCAACGAACGCTATGTGGTGAGCGGAATCTGTGGGGTTTGGTCTGCAGATTATTCCTGTGTGTCTGACGGTCCGTTTGCGCAGCGACCACAGGGACAGAACGCGCCGTCAGATCTCACAGTGACGCTCACACTCTGGGATTACGATCCGTCGTGGTCACTTTCACCAGAACCGTTGCTCATGAAGAAAGCGATGCATAATGTGCGTTTTATGATATCAATCTCCATGTCTGCTGGTCGCTAATCAGATGTGATGCCTCCAGAGTCGTGTGGTATTATCACATGCGTTGATCTACAACGACGGTGGTTTTGATATTTCGAGATGCGGACGGTATCTGGCTGTGTGTGCCGACTTTTCCTTGCGTCAAGCCGAACGGGAATCCGAGCGTGAAGCCTTGAACGATCTGGAGCAGATTCTTTCGTCTGCACCACAAGAGGCATTGGCCGAAGAAACCAGTTCCAATGACGATGTGAACGATGTACCAGTCACACTCAATTCGTTCAACTCGCTTAACTCTGTGAACACGGATGGGCCAGTCACACTCAACATCCAACCAAGCAGCTTACCTCCGCATGTGGCTCTTCGGCTGTTGTCGCTGCCAGGCATTCAAGTTGTCTCAACAACGCACCATGCCAACTCCGACTCATCAACGCCCACAACAGCTACCATCACGATCACGTCGACAGCAACAGGGACAACACTCTCAACGATGACCACGTTGGCACCAAGCTCGCAACCAGCATCGGGCGCAAACAGCTCAACATCAACAGACCCTGATGCCTCCTCCAACACGTTTCAACCGAGAAACCAAATGGACGAACCGGTACGACGAGTACGCGCTAGACTTCATCCCAGCATCACGTTGCATCATCGCTCGCATCCACAGATGAGCAACTCGTCAGATCCAGGTGGTTCGCGATTAAATGATACGGCAACCAACTCTTCCTCTGCCAGTGGTGCATCGACTTCGTCGTCTGCTTCATCATCATCATCATCATCTACTACTACTTCGTCTACGACAAGCACCACAAGTACTGCGGGCACAACAGTGTTTGCGCATCGGATTCCGCCCATTCGACCCAGTATTGCGATCAGTCGAACACGCTTTTCGCGGTCTCAGCGCAACCAACGAGGCCAATTGGCCGCTGAGATCCAATCCACATGGCTTGCATTGATCTCGTTGGATCCAGAACAGTTGGGCAAGATCATTCAGACGTGTCATTTGTCCGAGACGACGGCCGGAGGAGTCACATCGGTGAAGCTGTCGCCCTCTTCAGCGTACGTGTTATTAGGATACGGCGTGCGCGATCGAATACAAAGGTGAGTTGCTAGAGAGTGTGATCTGGAGTATCACGTGGATCTAACCCTCATTGATCGATGAACAGGGAGATGCATTTCCCAGTACATCGTGTGACTCGGATCTATCGCTGGGAGGACATGAAGCTCTTGTCGCATGTGGAGAGTGAGATCGACGATGTGAATATCGCGTTGTTCAGTCCGATTTGTGGCGGTGGCTTTCTGTATGGCACCAAGCAAGGAAGACTACGGGTGTGTCGAACGTTTCGAGGCGAAATGGATTGTGAAGAGAACTGTAATGTATTGGGACGAGAAGCGTGTTCTTTTTATCGCAACGGTCGACGAAGACGTCGAGAAGAGCGATCTTTTGACGACGACGAAGATGACGGTGAGGATGATGCTTTTGACCATGACGAAGATGGTGAAGGCAATGGCGATGGCGTTGCTGTGGTTGAAGGCGAAGCAGAGATTGAGGACGAGGAAGATGGTGAAGAAGACGACGAAGAGCTCGAGGAAGAGGACCATCAACACGAGGCGGCTGTCAATTGACAAGTAGTAAATGATATATATGCAGCCTCCAGCATCCAGTTTGTGGATGGATACGAGCGCTGTTGAGTATTATGGTAATTTTGGTCGATTATTCGATAGCGAATGGTAAATAAAACAAGTTTGAACGTGTCCTTTCAAGATCACCAAGTGCATGGAGGCCGACAAGAAGAAGCTCTCGCTCGGAGCCGATGCGCCCAATCGAAGAAGCGGTGCTGGCCTTGGAGGAGGATCCTCGATGGGCGGTGGAGCTGGTGCGGGTGCTGGGATCGACAGCGACAACCAGGCAGGGGAGTTTGAAGACCATGACAACAACTCCTCCCATGGTGGTCACGAAGTCTCAACCTCTGCCGCAGCATCAGACAAGGCTTCGTCTTCTTTCGATCGTTTAGAGCTGTTGGGGCCGTCTTTGCTGGAAGCTCTGACCTTGAAGAAGCCACCGCGACTCAAAAGCTCGTCCCACCAAGACAACAACAATGGCGACGAACTGGCAACAGATGCGCTGCTTGCGAGTTCGCCAACCGGAGGCGGTGATCCGAACGGGATGAGACTCGACAACAATGATGGTGGGATTTCAGACCAAAGAAGCAGCAAACAACAGTTTGAAGAAGCCGAGAGGTTCGAGATCGGTGTGACGTGTTCTGCCATTCTGGGCAAATTGGTGGATCCTTCGGTCGACAATTCACGAAAAGTCCAGGAATTGTTTACTAAAATGATTGAAAAGCTGCAATGCGATGCCACGGGTCTTGTGTTGCTGCAAGAATCCACTGTGATGATCTTTTTGGAATCGAGCGAGCAACAATTTGTGCAGATTTGTGAGTATCTGCAGCGTAATGGTCAAGTGTTTGACGTGTCGAGTCTTCGCATCCTCGGGTCCTGTGACGACAACCCCACTCGCTATTTGCATGGATTGTACTTTAAGAAAATCGTCATCAATCGCTCCAACGATGGCAACTCGGACTGGACTGATGAGTTTCTTCGCCAACACGTCGTGAATTGCTTTCTCAACATCACAAAGTTCGTCAAAAAGCTCGGTCCCATGCAACCAGTGAGAACATGTAACTCTATTGGATCATTTCTCGAATCTGACGTGTTGTGTGTTTTGTTTGTCGCTGCAGGCCGAGATCCGCAAACAGTTGACCAATCTGTCCAATACGGACCAGGCCATTCTTCCGGCCAATGACTTTATCCTATGGCTAATCGGAAGAGAAGAGTTGATGACGCTCGACGAGTTTCTTGAGTTGTATGGCACGCCCATCATGATCGAATTAGAGTCTGAACGAGTGTGGCCCGTGCATCCCCTCATTTCGTATTGACATAGTAGATTACCAGGCGCAGACAACAACAAATCCAAGGATTCGCTTTCATTCAGTTGCTCCTTCACAGTTCTTACTCGCTGAGCATCCCGATAAATGTGGACGGATGGTCATTGCCATCGACAGTGCAGCCACCTCCATCGCAGTATCCTTCGCCAAGAGTGGTATGTACATTGCGGAATCGACATCCTCCTCCAGGACAAACGGGGTTCTTGCAGCTTTCAAAGATACAATTGCCTCCTGTATAGACAAATTATAGACATGAGGCGATTGTGAAGAACGAAAAGGAGCTCCAGATCCAATAGGGTGAATACCTTCACAGACAGGACTCTCACACTTTCTAGACGCCAGTGCATTCACGGCAGGATGTGGACGTTAGCTTATTTTATGGGCAATCCTCCAAAGAGACAAAGAGCCATAGAGAAAGCAGCGATTCTCACTTGAACAAGCAGAGGCCGCCGCGACAAGTCACGGGTTCTTGGCAATTCTCAAAGCGACATCCACCCTGTCGACACGTCTGTTTGTCACACGAAGTCTCTCGGAAAGAATACTCTTCAATGTCTTTCATCGCCAGGACACGGCCCTGTAGGCCCCGTAGACTCAACTGTCCAAGAAGTGCCATCACAAGCGACCCAAACCAAAAGGACACCATTTGCTCGCCCCAATCATCAAATAAATGAATATGGCGCTTCATGTGGTCCACATCAAGATCGCGCACTTTACCAAACGGTCGAATATTACCCGTCCAACCTAAATGGCTGACTTTGTGTTTACAGCCACGTTTGCTAAGTCTCCAATCACCATTCATCATCTGCAACTGCCTGCTGGTTGTTTTGATGGGCAAAGGTTTGCGAAAGCAGAAACTCGCGGTCAAATCCCGTTCCTACGTCGCCCAAAGCCCGGTTAGTATCCCGTTTGTGGGCAGCGCCTGGTCCCATGTCACATCCCAAACTGTAACACTCACCGAGAAACTTGGCCTTGTCAACTTGTCGTGCCTTGGTGATGAGTGCATCCTTTTCCTTACGATGCGCCTCCTGCAACGCGGCACTTCTTTCGCCGCCACACCCCCACACTTCGAGGGTCTGAATCGCAAAGTCTGGTCGCTTAGTCAAGGAACCGTTTTCAAAGGTCAGATCCTCAGTCGTTGTGTAGCAATTCTCAAAATCTTCATCGAAAAACACGCGGAAACGATTCGTATCTCCACCCATGCCAATGCCTCGAGGTAAAGCAAAACCTTTAGTGTTGAGGTACATGAAGTGCTGTTTTCCAAGGATCGCCATTATCAAGTTCAGTCCGTTAACAACCAAAGCATTCAGTCACCAACAAAATGATCTCACCTCGCGAGCAGTATTGGCATCGGCACGATAAGCTGTGAGTTCAGGTTTCATACGAAACAGAAAGCACGCATTGCCACCGAAAAACCGACTCGAATTCTTCCATTCTTGGTCACAGTACATGCCAAACACGTCCCCATCAGTGTTCTCGCAGACAATCAAGGTTGACCCGGCGTATCCAAGAATATGATGACAGAGTCGATTGAAACTGAGTCCATCCTACAATTCATAGGACGATGTACATGGTCAGTTATCACTCACTCGTACGCTCAAGCAAGCAGCTATACCTGTGTACTGGTGTAGAGACGGTCGAGTTGACCTTGAAGACACTTGGAACGAGATCCCAGCAAGATGAACTCCGCTCTACCAGCCGGAGAATCAAACGATGAGTCAAGCACGACACGAGCCACGAAATGCCCCACCACTCACCGTGACAGAATGGTCGAAGTGTTTGTGACGACAGGCGACGTAAACGTTTTGTTTTTCAGGTTGCCAAGGCACTTCTGGGCCATCCAGGCCATGAAAACTGTGTACAACAGTGGAAAATAATGGTCGAGAAATGCCACAAATTCCTCACAAGTGACATGGTCAGCCGAGCTTTCCGAAGAGCGAGAACTCGAAATCGCTGACGCTGCCAGTGCGTGGGCTGCCTTGACGAATTCTTGATGGGTTCCTTGTGGTTTCTTGCCCTCACTTTGCGTCAGTTGATCATCGCCCATGCACAGCAGCAGGAAAAACAATTGATTCAATTGGCTCTGCGATAACTTGTTGCTCGATGTGACGTCAAAAATGCCAAACAGACTTCTCGCGACCGTTTGGGACGAGCCTCGCATGCACCCAGCCACTGCGTCCACAGATATGACGGTTGGTAATGTCAGCAGCTGCTTTATTGCATCAAAAACACGAGTGCATCACGAGATACCTGCTTTGAGAAACTCGTTCAGCCGCAACGGTCTCGGTTTGCCTGCAAGCGGTGGTTCTTCTCGCGTTCGAATACAAAACAGATATAATTCTTGGCCAAACATTGCAGCTGCTCGTGCCAACTCTGGTGGAGTCTGGCTGGGTACGGAGACCTCAAAAGCTTGCTGCATCACGACACACTGCGGTCAGCACAACGCCCCCGTCCGTTCTGCCATCAGTTAACAAGTCACCATGTTGCATCAACTCACTCGGAAGTTTTGTGGATTGCTGGCGCCGTCCTTGTCGGTGGACGTCAGTTGCGTAAACAGCGCTTGGAGATTAGCCAGTTCCTGTGGTTGGTTTGGATTCAGCCATGTTAACACAATGGCCCGCCACACTGAAACAGCCAAAACAGCCACCAAGAAACTCACTGGATCACTGAACGGTCCACTCCAGATCTCTTCCTGGTGGCCATGGTTAAACGGACTTCGACCACTGGAATTCCCCATAATTGCCTTGTTGTGGAGCTTTTCTTCTTCCAACTGACTCACTCTTGCTCAAGGGTGGTCTCTCCGGATAAAGCTGCGGTGGGACATGTCCATCGCAACCGACTATCCGGATGGTGCTTCGCGACATGTTGTTCTAACTGACATCCCTGGGGGTGTTGTTGTTGTTACCCAGTTGGCACACTATTTCCACCAATGAGCGTTGGACAGAAGCGTGAGCAGGGAAGGTTAGCGACAACTTTAACTCGCGATTTGATTGGTTGGTAGCGCAATCTGATTTTAGAGAGGCACTTGAACTTGTCATGTTCCTGTCCTGTACAGTAGGGGGGCATCAACACTCGTTAAGTAGCAAGCACCATCAACCGAGCCGTATAAGAAGGGCGGAGACTTTGCAAGGGGTGTCGGCGAGGTGGAGCAGAGAATTAGACGAGGCCACTGGTCAAAGCTCTTGCTCCTTGTTTCTCTCCATTCTCGTTGGCTTTGGCTCAAACAGACAGATCCAGTCGGCATCAGAGCGATCAAGCGAGCAGTCCATTTATAGAGCGCTGCATGGAATAAGGTGAAGAGCTTTTCTGAGTCCACGGTTGCAACGCTACAACGCGACGTCGTTTGGAGCCAAGCAGCTCTTCCTCCGTTCCCCCCCCCCCCCCCCCCCCTCCTTCCTTCCTGCCAACGTGGCTTCCAAAGCCTCCAACTGGGTCGGGCCGTGAGACACATTTCGCCTCTCCAAGACTAGAAGAACACACAGAAGAGGAAGCCAGAAGCAATGAAGGGTGGTGGTGTGGCTCCGCGCCGTGGCGCCGCGGTGCCATCGTTGGGCGTGCTGACACTGATGCTGACCATGCTGCGATGGCGCGCCGTACAGGCCATCGAGTGCCCCAATTCGTGCGGAAGACCATCGGGCCACACATTTTGTGCCCACATCCAGTTCATGACGTGCCAGACCAAGGATTCCTGGGAACAACAAGACCAGGATGCCCAACGAGGCTTTCAGAATTGGAGCGAGGACGCCATGAACCTGAATGCGCTGCCCCAATACGCCGATAACACGCTGAATCTGACCACGGCGCTGAACAACCTGCATCTCGGCAACCGTTCCAGTGCGTGTGCCACCATTCTGCGCAATCTCCAGTGCGCAGTTCACTTTCCTGTGTGCGAGATTGGAAGCGATTACTCCCTGCTGTGTATGAATTCGTGCAAAGAATCCGTGAAAAAGCAGTGTCCTGGACTGGAGGGTATTTGTACGACTTTTACCAACGCCGAAGTGGACTCCAAGGGCAAATGCTTCAAGCTGGACTATTCGGGCCCCTCTGTGGGCATGTGGGTAGCTGGGTTCACCATTTCGCTAGTGTTTTCCGTTCTCAATTCCATTGGCATTAACCTGCAAAAGCTCTCGTTGAACCGCAACGAAAGACTGCCAGAAGAAGATCGTAAAAGAACTGCAAAGCAACCGCTATGGCTGATGGGACTGGCGCTGGTGTCAGTGGGCTCGGTGTTGGACTTTGTCGCGTTCGGTATGGCCCCGCAGACGCTTTTGGCCCCTCTGGCGGCGCTGTCGCTGGTCTGGAACATGATGATCGCGCCGGTGTTCCACAAGGAAAAAGTGACCCGCCAAAACATCACTGCTACGGTCATCATCTTCTTTGGTGTGATCCTCACCGTGATCTTTGCGGGCCACTCCACGCCGCAGTACGAACTCGAAGACCTTGTGCACTTGTACCAGCAGCCTGCGATGTACTGCTACATCTTCTTGGTGGCCTGCTTCCTGCTGTTCTTGTTCAAGTTTTCGAGACACATTGAACAAACCCACCAGTACGAGAATGGCTTTTACCACATTTTGTGCTACGGCGGCATTGCTGGCACGTTCGGTGGCCAGTCGGTGCTGCTGGCCAAGTCAACCGTGGAGCTAGTGAAGTCTGCGATTTGGGGCAACGGCATGTCGGCACTGAAACATGTAGCGTCGTACCTGATCTTCTTCGGCATGTTTGGCTGCTTGTGGTATCAAGTCAAGTTCTTGAATGGCGGGCTGCGGCGGTTCGATGCGCTCTCGATGATCCCGGTGTACCAGAGCTTTTGGATTCTCATGAGCGTGCTCGGAGGTATCATGTACTTTGAGGAGTACAAGAGCATGTCGGGGACCTCCAAGTTCATGTTCACTGCTGGTGCCCTGATAACAATCTCGGGCATTGGCTACTTGTTGCACAGCCGCACAGTGGACACCACAAGCGAGCGCTACGTCGAATTGGTGAGTTTTGCAACGCTCTTGTCATGCACAGATGACCCAAAAGCTAATCGTATGGCTTTGTGTATGTCTTTTGTATCAGAAGTCGGTCACGCCGTCGTCTGCTTGGGCAGCGGACGACTCGGACGAAGAAGAAATCCAGTTGAAACTGGACAATCGCGCCGCACGCGACGATGAAGACGACATGGAGCCATCGGCCCCGGCGAAGATCGCTCCAAATCCGTCTGCCAAGGCATTATCTCACTCTGCCAGTGTCAGTCCCAACCAACCGTCGTCTCCAACTGTCAAGAGTTCCTCCTCTTCCAGTAGCAATGCAAGTAGTCCACGAGTGTCTTCATCCTCTCCCAAAAGCTCCGCCATTGCGCCGTCCAGGATCGCTCCTGCTGGGTCTCCCGCTTCCAGTCCCAAGGCATCTTCGCCCAAACCAAGGCCCAAGTCGGATGACGATGAGTTATTTAGCTGAAAGGTATAGAATCTTGTTTAGCGCTTAGAGCTGCCGCTGCATTTCCTCTTCTTCTTCTTCTTCTTTAGCTTTTGTTTGCTTCTCATACGGTTTGCTTTTGAATGGAAACCTGTTAACTGACGACTGTAAAGGAATGGGCTTCGTGCAAAGACGCAAAGCCCATTGATTCAACCGCACAAGACAACGGAGACGTTGTCTGCTTGAGAGAGCAAGTGACAAGACACAAATGAATAAAGAAAAACACATATATATCGAAATCGTCTCTGGGCCGAGCGCCGAGGGCCTTTGAGGGCGTTCGCAATCAGGCTTTGAGGCATTATCGGCAGCCGTATCAAGCAGTTTATCCCCAATGGATTCTAACGACGTGATGCAGCAGTCTGTGCTCGAGTCTTCGCCTTGGCGTGCTGTTGGAAGTTCACTCGTCGCGCCTGCTGGGAGGACGCCGTCACTTTCAGAGTGGAAGTAGCCTTGAGACTTGCTCGTCGGGTCGTTGGTGGTGGGGTCTTTTCTTGTTTCTTGGCAGATGCTTGTGTCTTGGGTGCTTTAGGGCTCTTTTTGGTCGCGGCGGCAGCATCGGTTGCTCTGGCAGTTGGATCCGCGTTTTCTTTGTCTTGTTTGTTGTCTTGTTCCTTTTGCTGTGCACGCGAGAGACGTCGAGTAGTGGTGTTGGGTGTCGTGGTCGCTGAGAGACGTCTAGTGGTGGTGGGCGAGGTGGTCGTCGAGTGACGTCTAGTGTTGGAGGTCGGTGTGGTGATCGACGAAAGCGCACGAGCATGCGTCGACTTCTTGGGTGAGAACAGAGAGTCACCTTCATATGGCGGCACGGGACCCGTGTAGGGCTTGTACTTGAGCGGCTTCTTCTTGGTCTTGTCTTGCGCTTCTTCAGGTGCTTCGCTTGTTGGCTTTTGGTTGGTATCCTTCAAGTCTATTTAGCGAGGGAAGAGATAATGCAATGGACTGAGCCTGTGGACACTTGTCAACACTGATTAACTGAGCCGTCATGTACCTTTTGACGCCATTTCTCGAGTTTTGCTTCGTGTCTTTTTGGCTGAAAACGGCGGCTGCAACTGGGTCGAACTGGGTCGTTTCTTCAGCGTCACGGGGGTCATGCGTGTCATGAGTTTGGCCTTGGTTTTGTCTTGGTCCAATGCTGGCTTGGGTGATGGACGCACCACTGGGTTGACAATGGAAGCTCTGTTATTGGGCTTGACAGAGTCGCAAGTACTCGTTGCAGTAGCAGCGACTGGCGATGGCTTGGCCTTGGATTTTGGTGTGGTCTTTGGCTCTGATGCGGCAGGCTTGTCTGGCGTTGCTGTTGCCACTACTGCAGTGGTCACCGAACTGGATCGTCGCATCTGTCTCGTCGGGGTCGGCGTTCTGGTCTTTGGCGTGATCTCGACTGGCTTTTCCGGGGTCTTTTCCGCCTTTTTGCTGGTGGCTTTGGCTTGTTCTTGTTTGGGTACCGTCACCGTGGGCTTGGCCTCAGCTTTGGTTGATTGTCTGCTTTGTCGCGTAGCCTTGGCAATGGTCGTGGTGGGTTGTGCTGTCTTGTTCTTCTGTTGTTGTTGTTGCAGCTGCTTCTTTGGTCGGTTGTTTGCCTTTTCCTGGTGTTTTTCCATTGCTTGCGTCTGCTCTTGGGCCGCCACCACTTTGAGCACCTGCCGCACCAATGCGTCCGACTTTTGGTTGGCGCGCAGACCAAACATTTTGCTCAGCCTTTGCAATTGCGCTCGCTCCAACTGGTTCAAAAACTCTTTTCGAGCTTCTTCATTGGGCAAATGGTGTAGCTTTTGGTGCAGTTCATTGGACTCCTCCCTGGCATTTGTCATCTTGAACGGGAAACCAATTCAAACGGCAGCTTGACAGCTTGGCGGCCGGGTTCAAAACTTTGAAACCCCCCCAACACTGCCACCAGCGAGAAAAGACGGGCAATTGGTGTGGACCACATGGAATACGACCGCACCCGGGAAAGCGACCCAAGCCTGTTGACTCGCCAGCTTCTACAACGTGTGCGATTGGCGCAATGGATAGCGTATCAGACTTCGGATCTGGGGGTTGCGGGTTCGAGTCCCGCATCGCATACTTTTTTGTTGTGGTGGTGTGCGCTCTTTGCAGCGTTGGCGACCAGAGCTTCACTTGTTGCTCTTTGTGGTCACCTCGGCGGCATGGGAGGAGGTCGCAAGAGGATCCCAAGCGTCTCCTGTACGACTGGCTTCCGCTTGTTCTTGCAGGAAATACAATGAACTCGTGTGTTTGCCGGTGCAAAACGCCGGAAACGCCGTGGTGGTCGCTTTCCTTTTGGGGGGAAAGAACGTTCCCCAGACATCCTGCCAGACTGACTTGTTGCCCTTGAAATTCTTGAGATACCGTTGATGGAACACGTGCATCAGCTTCAAGACCAGATGTGGACGCATCCATTTGCGCAAGGCAATGTATTCGATGGTGACAGGGGCCTCGCCACCGTGCAAATCGCCATTCGTGTGGGTGTCGACGACTTGATCGAGCTCAGTTTGGGGAAGCACGGCAAGGCACTTCACGGACCTCGCTTTCTTGCGGATGACCATCAACTTGGTGCTCACCAATTGCTTGCAGCGTTTCCCCGTGCGACAATCGGTCTGCAGGCAGGCACGGATTATCATGCGCAAATGATTGCGACACACCCCCTGGATCATCTCCTCCAATCGTTTCGTCACTGGTTGCAGATGGAGTTCCATGGCTTGTGACGTCACGTCGTCAACTACCTTGACGATCTCTTGCTCGAAAAGTGCCACTGAGCGGCACGCTACTTCACACACTACGTCGTTGAAGCGATCCACCACGCGATCGTCGCTTAGCAGGATATCATCCATCAAGTCATGCAACCCAAACTGCGACGGTTTGCCCAAGTAGCTCATGGCCAGGTCCAAGAAAGTCGACGGTCCTCCAGTTAGTCTTTGGTCACTTGGCAGCAACGAGTGGAATCGAATCGGATTCAGTTGTTCGCACTTTGCATCTTCTTGGGTGGGTGAGTCAAAAGTGATGAACGCCAACGAGTGGACGAGTTGTAGATTCTTGGTGAATGCCGTGATCAGCACTTTCGTGAATGCGCGAGTCTGGAAAGGAGCAACCATTCTCGTAAGTCGTTCCTGAAACCCCGTTGAACGAGTTGTGAGCGCGGCGAGAAGCTTTTCTTGCAGAGTTGCCACCAGCGAATCCGACAGAGTTCCAGGATGTTCATCTGACTGCGGCGGCCCAAACGCATTCAGTAGGATGCTGTTGAGCCAGGAAACACAATTCTCTCTTGCTAGTGCCAATTGTTGTCGTTGACGCTCACTAAAAGCGTGCAGTGCTTCATCCAGGATGGTCTTTTCACACAACGATTCGATTCGGAACTGCTGCGCTTGATGCTCGAGTTTGCCAAACAATTGGCAATGATAACCAGTGGAAGTCGATGGGAACCCATTGAACAAGAAACGAATCTCGTACAGTCCAGGTTCCGGTGGAGTCGTAACTGGCAAAACTCCGCGAACCAGTGTGTTCCGTCCACTTGCGCTGTTGTCATTCATGTCTTGGAAATACGCTGTTGGTGGAACAACGTGTATCTTCATGAAAACAAGAGCGTTGGTGTCCGGTTGATACTTGAAGAACCCAATGCAATGACGACACTTGGGATTCAAGAAGACAGAGCAGTCGATCCCACGAATCACCCACGATAGGTTTATCGTCTTGTTCGCTTCCAGTCGAGCACGATCACAAGTGAGGCTCATGAATAAGTTGAACGTGCCAAGGGAGATCGCATTTGACTTGAATCCGTCGAGAACTCGATAGCTTGTGGATGGATTTGGAACTTGATGCTGTACGGGGACGACTCTGTTTTTATCGGCTTCAGCCTTGGAACTCGAATGGCTTGCTCCGCGACCCTTTGTCTCGCTGGCAACGTAGCGCATGTAGCAAAACTCATAGCTTTGCATGCCGAGCTTGGGGTGATATATACCGGCATCGTTGCATGCAACATATGATTCCCGAAGTGGGGTTGAGTCGTCATCACCGTTGACGCATGGGCGAAAACGAACATGACCACTGACGATCTGTTGTGACGAGTATCGGACAGAGAAAAAGGGCTGAGTACTTCACACATTGCAGTGGCAAGACCAAGTGCTCACTTACTCTTCGCGCATTCTCTAGACTTCTCGCTTGAGGCATTTGGAAATGTGGTCTGAGATGCTATGCAACAAGGATACAAGTGATTAGCGCGCTTTGGTGGATCGAACAATCAGTTTTACGACGACCCGGTGGGCTCACTTGGTGCTGGGGCATGATATCTTGATGAGGTTGGATCGTTCTCAGCCCTGGAAGGGTCGTCTTGGTGCCATCACCTTTGGGGTTCGAGAGCTGGTTATGCTTGGTGTTTTGGTCGAGACTCTTCGGTTGGCGAATTGCTTTATCTCCGGAATCATTCCACCCCAACGGTTCAACACCTGACTCTTGTACAAGTCGGTAACAAAGACAATCGTCTATCGTGTGTTCCTTTGCTACACGACTTGATGGCGAGATATGCCGGGATCACCAATAGACCACCGAGTTGCTCTAGCAAGCGCAGCAGTTTCTCGTCCAGGTGAACAACCAGCAATCTGTCGAGTCGCTGAACTTTGAGCAACAAGTCTTCTTGTACAACGACGTACACCACAAAAGTGGCAGCGAACAAAGCACCGAACGCCACATTCAGCGCGAAGCCATTCACACATTCTCCAGCAAGGTCAACGATGTCGAGCTGAGTCATGATGCTATTGACCAGCGACGAGAGTTGGCCGTAGATCGCCGCCAGAGCTTTCTCCATTGGTCCTAGCAATGTGGCTATCCGAGCTTCAAAGTTTCCAATCATCCTGTCAACCTCATCGGTCGTTAAACGAAAGTGTGCCGCCAACATGGAGATGTTGAACGACAGACTTATGACCATGAGCAAGTATTTGGCAAAGGCAAAACCGACCTGGACAAAGCATTTCACGATGAACAAGACGGTATCACTCTCGAGAAGGCTTTTGGCTAGAATGATCGCCCACGTGTAGTTCTCCGTCCAAGGTTTTTCCTTTGTCGATGGTCGCACGACAAATGGAACTGAACGACCAGTGTCTCTGAACGGAGCAGCCAGCTTTGGGTTGACAAAAGTCCAGGCTTTGATCATGAAATTGCCGCCATCACAATCATGAAGCGCCAGCTGAACAAGACTTCGTTTGTCGCAGACAATATTCGCATGTTCATCGACGTCTACAGCAGTCGAAGATATCTCACGGACTCGTTGCGGATACTGAGCGCACAAAACCCCTTTCATTCTTGTGATCACACTGGATTCTGCAGCCCCATCTAATCGCCAGCCAAGAAGAGTTATGATCTCCCGGCGCAAACAGAACAGGATATATGGGAATAATCGTTGGGCTTTGGCAGAACAATTGTCGTAAATCCTACCACACACTTTCCCAATCGATCCGTTCATTTGCGCCGGAGAACTCGTGTTGCCGAGATACGACTTGAGCAGACGCAGGCCCAACCCCGTTTTTGCTTCCTCCAGCATCCGATCATGCAGGAACAACATGATATCTTTGAGCGCGTCGACCATTGTTGTGTGTATCTGTCGCTTGTCGTCACTTTGGAACAATCCCAAAAGACAGAGTCGCAAATGGTCTGCAACACGCACGGCTTCTTCAGGCCAGACGGTGAGTTCATCGTGAAAAACGCTAAACGGCGCATCGTTCTCGTCCACCAGGTCTCGTTGGATATGACTCATCACGTTAAAACTCTCGATGCAAGTGCGTTTGCGGGTGTCACCGACATGGCCTGGTTGTTGCTTTGGGCGAGTCTCATGACGACGAGTATCCGTTGATTCATCATCATCACTTGAGGAGGATTCATCTGGCTTGTCAAAGAAGCTTGGTGACAGAAGCCGCTTCGATTGATATCTATGAGTGATCTCCACCTGGCAGCGCGCACGTCTGATATCAACCAACGGTGTCGACCCAAAGCTGCCATACGCACTGTTCTGATCTGGAGCCACTCCCAAGAGCTCTGACGTCCAAAGAATCGTGCGACGACAATTGGTTGCATTTGTTCTTTCACGAACCAAATAGAATCGATAGACGCCTGGTAGAAGACTCAAGTCTCTTGAAGAAGGAAAGAGAAGCAGACCCGAGCGCTTGGACAAGTCCGTACGCACGATGTCTTTGTCTTGGATGGAAGGATGGAATAGGTTGCGAACCTTTGCGGGCATCCACCAATCGGGAGATTCGTGCTCGAGTATGCCGTCAGGTGTTTTAGTCACCCCAGTAGATGATCTCCACACCACAATCAGCGAAGGTGATGAGAAAGGGTCTTGACTCGAGTCATGAAGAAGATAGAGACGATCCCCCAGCATGAGTTCGTCACATTCCCACGTCAACATTAGCTGCCCATGCGAAGGGTACTGGAAAAAGGAACGCAGATGAACGTCTTCCGGTTTAATGCCTTGCTTGTGCATCTCCAAGAAGAATAGATCTTGAGACCTGTCACCCAACAAGTTCATGCTCATGGACCTTAGCTGACTGAGGGGATTTGACTGCGCTTTCTCATGGCACGAGGCATTCGTATCACATTTGTACTGAAAACGAAGACTGATGGTGCCGACGTCGATGTGCTCTTCATTCTGAAAAATAGCAGAATCATCAATGTACTCGTTGTCGTCGTGGAGAACATTCGGTAGTCCATCAATGTTGAACCATGCCTGTCCAATCAACGACAGCTTCTCCACATCATCCATTTCTGTCTGCAGTCGAGCCAATTCCTCCTCCACTTGGCTCAGCTCGTTGACCATGTGTTGTTGCTTGGACTGACTCAATACACTCACCGTGAAAGGATCCAAATGAAGTGGCTTCTGATGTTCTGCTTGCGCCGTTGCATCGATCATTCGGTTGAGTTCGCCGAACAGCATTTGAAAAAAAGGACCCATGTCTGTTGGTTCGGACTGCTGCTCAGCTTTCTCCCTGTGGTTCATCATTTCTTGGAGCATGGCACGAGTGATGTTCTTGTGCTTTACCGAGAGATCCTCTTGAAGGAGACGAGTGCTGTCCATCATGTCAGTTTGCTGCAGTTGTTTTTTCTTGCGTAGCAACTCGCGAAACGCGGCATTTGCACGCTTGTAAAACCGACAAATCAAATACGAATCGGCAGGGGGAGCTGCTCGGAGATCGTCTTTTTTCGTGGTGTCAACAAACAAACGAAAATAATCGTCTGGGAATCGAATCATTTCATCGATCGACGGACGTGGAATCACCGACGAAAACACCGGTCGGCTCACAAAATATCCCTGGCTTTTGAGAAACTCTTGCCGACTCGTGTAGGCCGATATATCGATTTGATACCGCAACGCCGACCAATCCGGGGAGTCCCTGTTCTTCACGGGTGGAGTCGTGTTGCTGAGCTCGACTCTGTTCATGAGAATGGTTTCCAGCGACTTGACCATCGACCGCGCTTCCTCGTATTCTTCCAATTGTTCGCCACTCAGGTCATCTTTGCGTTGTGCAAGCAGATCACGTCGTTGTTCCCATTTCAGGATGCCTCGAATCGTGTTCTGAGACTTGCCATCGTCATGACGGTCCGCAGGTTCGTCGGCAACGACGTACTCTGGCAGGAATTCATAGGGATTCTTCAACTTAACTTCTTTGAATTGTATTTTTCTTTCGTCGCCAATTGCAAACACCACGTAGATCTCTTCACCAACGTCTTGGCCAGCGTCGACCCCATTGACGTCGAGTTTGTCACCTTTTCTTCGATCAGGGGTTTCTGTGATGCTGCGGATGGATACATGAAGAAATCCTCTTGATCTTGGTGAGCATTTGGCGTGTAAACTTGCTTTAAACACAGATCTCGGGTCAATGCGTTCATCGACTTTGTGGCAAGAACTACATGGTTCTTGCCCGTCTTGGTCGCGCAACTCATGTAGCAATTGATGACCGATAATGATATTATCCCAGGATTTCGACGTTGTGCTTGAACCATAGTTTGCAACCATTGTCGTTTGATTCAGCCGCCATTTGTCCGACAGCAAACCACTTGTTTCGATTTGATTCCAATCGACCAACGCATTTCGTGCAAGCATTGGGCCCAAATACACATCCATGAAATCCGACCAACCCAGTCCATCACATTCATTGCGGTTGACGCTCTGACAAATGCGTTTCCACAAATCTTGTGTCCATTCAGGCTCCATGACGCCAATAGCTTTCCATAGTTCGTGGAGTTGCTGCTGATCCAGGAATCCTTTGACACTGAACCTCACGAAGATCTTGTTGCAATAGACGATATCCATCCACATACCAAGTGGATCATTACCCGTTTGGTCTTGCAGCAGTTTGTACACAACTGTCTGACAAAAAGACGCGACATCACCCATCTTCTTCTTGCATTCAACTTCATGCATCCACCCATCGAGAAAGCCACTGATGCTGCCCAATCGTACGACGGTGTCATTCGTGGTGCTCTCATCGACTGAACGGTGAGACCCCGTTATCGAGTCGTACAGTCTTTCGGCTAAGCGAAAGCATACGAGCACATCCTTTGCGTTGATCGCGCTCAACTCTTCCACTTCCTTCCAACAGAATGCAAACTGCAGACGGTTTAAACCAACGCATGGGATTGCTCCAGCAGTTCGACAAAGTGCTGTCCAAGTACCCAGCCAGCCTGTCTCCGGTCCGTGGAGTGCTGCAAAGAGATTGTCCAAATCATTCCGGTTCACATGAAGGTTGGCAGGTTGCTTGACGATCCTAAAGAGCTCATTCGTGTGCTCCAGGGAGTCCCACAAGACGGTTGCAGAAAGACCGAACGCACGCAAAGCCGTGGATAGCTTGGACGCTGGTAGTCCTTCATCACCCATGAAAAACGAGTACCAGTGGTCAGACAACCGAATATAACACGACCCTGTGAGTTCGTTGGCACAAACAACCTCCGTTGGACCTGCAACAACTCGGATATCATTTGGCCGGTCGATCCCGTCGATCTCTATTATCATCTCCGTTTCTTTTCCTATCTCATAGTCCCCCATGACGAGTTTTAGCGAATTGGAATTGGCTTGCCAGATGGTTTCTTCGATCGTTCCATTAGCAGGGGACACCACACGAGCCATTACAGCGCTTGTCGCAAACCAGTAAGACAGCATTCGGAGCGTCACCACACTATTCTTTTTCAAAGTGGCCAAAGATCGGAAGCGGAGATGGATCCTGCTGCCTTCAAGCCACCACGTTGCATTTGGTCGCAAGAATTGCATCGTGTATGGGTGATCGGACTTGTAGCACTCCTCGAGGACAAGATTACCATCGCAGTGCTCCCCATCCACCGGATCGTTTGAAAAGGATTGGACCGTGATGACCCGCTTTTCTTTTTGTCTTTCGTGGTCGTACACGACAACACTCAAGAGAAGGTCGTTGGACTGTACACCAAGACGGTCAGCCTCCGATTGCCTTCGGACATCAACACTTGGATGAACGCGGTCAGAGTGCACCCCCAGAGAAATCCCACAGTCTCCAGGAGAGAAACCGATTTCAAATGAGTCCACTCCAGCGTACACAACACTATCGTTCATGGAACTGCCTGGTTGCCATGGTTCATCAAGGTCGAGTTCACGATAGTGGGTAGCAACTGACCAGTCATAGCAAATCGCAAGTTCCCAAAGACTAGACTCTAGTTTCTGTGGAACAACTGGACCAACAGCATTGTATTTGCCACATAGCACACCGGAAATGCATAATTCAACATGGTCGCCGGCTTCGATGGAGTCACGAGTGTGCATTGATACTTCAATGCACGACGAAGTCGGATTCCAATTTGCAGTTATCACACCAAAACGGGTCGAAATCACCTTTTGGTCGCCAAAACAACACCATGCAGGACTCTCAGGAAGATTTACGATCAAGTCGATTGCACCGGCGTATCTCTCATGCACATTCAAAGTGATCGTCAAGGTATTTGACTTCGCATTGTACTCGTAATAGTTGACTTGACGATAAAACGTGACAAGTCTGGCTCCACTACCATCGAGAAGACTCTTGGCACGGTTCAATCGCTTGTTGGTGATAACCTCGTCACAAGCAACCTTATCGGAAAGAAGGCTCTCACCATTCACGCACACAACAATGTCTTGAGTGGCAATCATTGGAAACCTGGCTGCCTGTGAGTGCTCAGTAATCGCAGCAACGCGCAAGCATCGCCCATCAAGAGCAGGTTGCAGCTCAAGTCCCGTACAAGTATCTTCGTCAAAGAGAATTTGATACGAGAGCTCGTGATTTGCAGAGTAGCGTAAGGTCATAAACGGTTTCTCTGGATTTTTGGCACAAAGAATCTCGTTCACCGGTGCAGACCAGCATTGGTGTTGTTGTGAAGAATTCTTTTTTTGTTGATGGAGGTATTCTGCCAATCTTCTTTCTGCTTTCCGTTGGCTTTCATCTTCATCCGAAGACAGTGAACGCCAGTGACCTCTTTCTCGACGACCAATCCAGTCATCCACCACCGACAATAACATGCTTCTCCATTGATCATCGTCGACGGTCTTCTTCCCAATACGAAGTAGCCTTGCAAAGGACGGTTTTGTCACCAAGTCGCCTCCGACGCTTTCTTGCCGGATCAGTTGGACCAGCCTTTCGTGGGCCAACGAAGCAAACAATACACTTTCCAAATCCTCATGCGGTGCAAATGGCTTTGTCTGGTTCACCAGTAAAAGAAATGCTTTCCAATCCAAGTAGTCGGTGGAAAACCAGGTTTTTGCCCATTGATCCTCCTGCAAAATGGAATCCGCACCACAAAGCAACTGAATCAATTGACATTCTTCCAGTCCGATCATTTTGTTCTGCAAGGAAGCGCCGCGAATGCGGTATCCATGCGTGTCGTGTTCAACTCCATAGCGATTCACCAAAAGCCGGACATAATGAAGCTGCTGTTCGCAACTGAGTATGTCATCCACCATGAACTGGGCAGTTGGAGAGCCAAAAAACGGTGGAGGACGAAACAACACTTTGAATTCGCTCTTCCCAACTGCTGCATCCACAGGTTTGCCTAGTTCTTGCATGGCACCTCCCCAATCACTTTCGAGAATGTCTGGTTTACCCGACAAACGCATCAACTGATTGAATTCTTGCAGCGTGATGGCTTCTTCAAGATCGCCGTCTTTCGAGATGCTAGTGACGGAGCTGTTGGGGTCTCGAAACCATAGAAAGAGTCGATCAAGGGCCTGCTTTGGGCTGACGCGCTGGCAAAACGCGAACGTTCGCGTCATCGAGTGCAACTTGTCTTGTTCCTTGTCGTCTTCATCAAGATTGCGACGGAGTTTCATTTGACGCTGCTTCTCCCGAAGTGCCGAGTCGATCCATTGTTGGTGCTGATGACCCCCCCGTTGGTGATCATGCTGGGTGCTGGTTGCATTGGTCTCCATGTTCTAGCCAACCCGATCCAAGTCGTACATGCGCCAACGATATCGCGAAGGCACAAATCCCAACCGAATCGGAACGACAACGCTTCCTCACGGCAGTTGGCCAAGTGAAACGCCTGCTAGCAAATGCCCGCCCCATCCAAAAATCCACAGATTTGGTGGTAGGAATGTGACATCGTCGGTCAAGACGCGACAGGTGGCGAAATGGATGGTGGCCACCCACCTGGCTAAACACCGCATTGATATCTGCAGCGCAGTGGGTTTACTTGCGTAAAGTTGCCTTGTTTACACCCACACGTTGTGGTGGATTTGCACAACGTGAACCATGGTTGTCGTCTGCTGCAATCAAATGATAGATTCTGCATCGTTCCATGTCTTGATGCTGCTGCTGGAAACGATCAATAAAGGTTTGCAAACCTTGTCATTAAAGAGTTATCTCTACCGGATCCACTTGACCAAGGGACTTGCTTGAGAGGAAGTCGTGTTGTTGGTCGTCTTCATGCTGTTTCTCCTGCAAGAAGTACAACACACTTTTGACACCGTTAATCGTGCGAAAGCTCGGAAACGAATCAGTCTCGCACGAATATTGACGCGGCCACCACCGCTGCACTAGATCTCGTGCCATTGACCACGTGCCATCCAACAACTGCAGGTATCGTCCTTGAAAATTGCTCATGAGCGTGACCACCAGGTGCGGACGGATCCATTTGCGTAACGCAATGTATTCGATCGTGATCGGTGCTTTGCCACCGTCGTGATGATGGGTCGCGGAGGTTGGATGGCTCAGCGTGGGGCCGTCATGGCTCGTCAAGACTTGAGCCAACTCCCTTGGGTGGATCAATTGCAGGTTCTTGACTGTCTTGGCCTTCTTCATGATAGCCATCCGATCGCGGTCGAACAGATGCTCGCAACGCTTCCCCGTGCGGCAATCAGTCTGTAGACACGCACGAAGGATCAGGTGGAGGTGGTGGCGACTCACACTTGTCAACATGTCGTCAAGTCCATTCACCAATTGCTCCATCTGAAGATCTTTAGCTGTCTGCTTCACGTCCTGGACGGCACTTGTGATCGCTTGTTCAAAAAGCGCCACACAAGCACTCGTCGTGTCCACAATCACATGCGTAAACTGCTCCATCAAACGCTTGTCGCTGAGCAACAAGTCATCCAACAAGTCGTGGTACCCAAACTGGGACTTCTTAGACAGGTACTGCAATGCCACCCCCAGAAAAGACGATGGTCCGCCCGTCAGTTTGTCATCGCTCGGCAACAAAAAGTTGTAGCGAATTGGATTGAGTTCTCGGAGCTTCTCGTCCTCCTCCGTTGGCGACTCCAAAGTCACAAAGGACAGCGAGTCCATCAGTTGAGTACTGCTGTTGAAAGCAGTCGTGAGCACCCCAAGAAATGCCCGACTTTGGAACGGTGCCACGATCTTGGCGAGCCGACCTTGAAGAATCGTGGAACCACTTTCCAATGCCTGGAAGGATCTCACTCTCATGACCGAACGCAATGAGTCCGACACGTTTTCCAGTTGCGAGTCATTCGTAGCTACTTCCCTCAATGCACTCAGCATCCAGCAGCGAAGCCAGCAACGGGCGTTCATTCTGGCTCTGGCCAGGAGGGTTGCTTCGTGCACCAACGCAAACTGGTGAATCGCTTCGAACACGGCGCGTTTCTCCACAAAGCTGTTGATTCGGATCTGCTGCATCTGGGTATCCAGTCTGCCAAACTCGTGGCATTCATAACGCGTTTGCGCATGCTTCAGCGTGTTGAAGAGAAAGCGAATCTCATAGAGTCCTGGCTCTGGAGGGGTTGTCACTGCATGAAACCCTCGCACTACGCGCAAGTCGGCTTCAGCGTGATGCACTTTGAGGTAGGCTGCAGGTGGAATGATGTCCATTTTGCACAGCGCCAGAGGTTTTGTCGGTCCTTGATACTTGTAAAAGCCGATGCAATTGCAATGATTTGGATCGGAAAGCATCAGATACTCGACACCATAAATGACCCACGAGAGATTCACCGTTTCTTGCGTGTTGGCGAGAACTCGATCACTACTGAGGCTCATGAAGGTGTTGAAAGTGCCGATGGAGATGCTGTTGGACTTAAATCGCCCAAGAATCTCGTAGTTTTTGGATGGATCCCTGAGCGATTGGTTCGTTTCAGGAATGACTTTGGTGTTTGGTTTGGTGAGCGACGTTCGGGTGGAACTCCTTTTGGCGTTTCGATCCCTTTGAAGGCCCGTCGTTGATTGCGTTTTGTACTGCAAGTAGCAAAACTCGTAGCGATGCATGCCGAATTTCGCAGGATAGATCCCGGCATCATTGCACGCCACGTAGGACTCGTAAAGTGGATCTGTTTCAGGGTTCTTGTTGTTGCACGGACGAAAGCGCACTTGTCCGCGGACAATCTGATTTGGCAACGGATCACTGTGTTTAGCGAGTATTCGAACTCTAGATAAAGGTTTAGCAGCCAGTTCATATCACCTTTCTTGCGAGCTTGGCATTTCCCACGTGTGCTTCTCTGTCCAATTGATGATGCTGTCAAGCAAAGCCACCACACACGATCAGCTCCTTGGCAGAGAACAGAAGAAGTCAAGCACACAGCATTATTGGATGTGAACTCACATTGTCGTGAATCGATTCAGCTAGAATGTCATTGATCGACTTGTTGGTTGGTTGGAGCATTGGTGAACAGAGAATCTCTTGAAGTGCTGCGCTGGCACTGTCCGGAGTGTGAATTGACGCATTTGAGTGTTGATCCGACTCGTCGCCAACCTTCAATATCTTCTTTTCTAGCTTGGAACTCAAGGCTCTTCCTCGACGGCGAAGGGTTTCTTGTGTACCTGCTCCATTCCTGCTTTCCTGGCTTGCACCGTCACTCCAACCAAAAGGCTCAAGCGCCGACTCTCGGACAAGCCGGTAGCAAATGCAATCCTCCATCGATATCTCACTCGCGTCGGAGGATGATCTTGCTGGAAACATGCCGACTGCATCAAGTGTGTGGAATCGCTGGTCGGCATCGACTCGCCAGTTCACCACGATCTCACCCTCTCCACGATCTGCAATATCGGTGAGTGCAAGATAACTCACTTGTGGGTTGGCCGTCAGCACCACAAGATCTTTTCTTGAGTCGGTGTGATGGCTCTCCTTAAAATCGCCAAGACACGAGCCTTCACTGACATCCGTGATCTCGGTCATGGTTGCTTCGTCAGTTCCTCTCTCAAGGCTGTCACTGTTCAGACCTTGCGATTTCAAGCAAAACTCTTTGTCGAAATATTGC
Source organism: Paralagenidium karlingii (assembly GCA_027475765.1). Classification (NCBI taxonomy): domain Eukaryota; phylum Oomycota; class Peronosporomycetes; genus Paralagenidium; species Paralagenidium karlingii. The sequence goes on from JAMFLO010000004.1 coordinate 88,726, forward strand.
TTCACTCGACTGCGGACCACGTCACCTTCGTCCCTGCTTTCCATGTAGATTCTGACCAGATACTGATTGAAATCCAGCACAGGCGTCACCGCGGCAGCAATCAATGCAATCAAATAGTACCGGTGCTGCTGGCCTGGATTCCAATAAGCAACAAGAACCGTTCCAATCTCGACTACAGAGCTTCCCCACTTCATCAGCGTTGTCACAAAACGCGTGCCATCAATGAGATGGATCGCCAATTCGTCACCCTTCTTGTCGGTCATGCTGTGCACATACCACTTGGGACGCTCTTCTCGTTCTGTGTCTGGCAGTTCTGCTTGAAGGAAATCACTGTTGATGAAATAACTGAGTGCTGGCCCGCGGTTGAGCACTTCGCATAGATATGCCATGACAGCAGTGTTGGGCACACAAAGCCAGAACAAAGAAACGATTTTGCCATGCAGCGTCATCATTTGCAACTGACGGATCTCATTGCTTGGTTCCATGCGGTAACACCAACGAGCGCGCTCTTCGATATGGAAATCGTGGCTTTGAGTACGTCCCCAGAGTCCCGCAGTCACCATGATGATATCCACGAGCGGCATGATCATTTTATCTTTGATGTATTGAGCCTTCCAGTTTAGATTGAAAGTCCACCATCCCGAGACGAGGCTTCTCCGTGCACTTGTCATGCCTCCTCTGCTCTTGTACATGTACGCGCCACGACCCCGAACTCCGAAGAGCGCTCCAAGTGCACGCCCCATCGAACGGATCATCAATGTCCAGTACATATACACAAACATCGCCAAGAAGCCAAGTACTCCGTGCATTTGAACGAGATCACCAATCGATTGGGTCCGGTATTGTTCATAAAACCCCTGCAATCTCGACTGCTTTCGCACACCAGATGGCCGGCAACACCCTTCCACAAGACTTGCGTTGCTGTAGATGGCGGCCTTGATGTCCATCGGGTCGGAGGAATGCGCGTGGCGCTTCAATTCTTCACTGCTTTCCAGCTTGGAGAGCGGCACCCAACTATACAAATCTAAAATCAACAGTGGAAAGCAGACAAACAAGAAACCCACAAGAATTACGACTCCAATGATGCCAAAGCCGTAATTCACATGGACCAGAGCGCTGTTGGTGCAGTTGGACGTGACTTCGTGTACAAGACTGAAATGCTTCAAAGTCACCAAAGGGTCGCGGTCCAAACGATTGTAGACCTGTATCCATTGGCGAGCAATGAACAACATGCACGACTTGATGGCTAGATACACCGGGATCACGAGCAATCCGCCGAGTTGTTCCAGAAAGTTGAGAAGGGACCTGTTGGATTCGATCCCAAACAGTTTATCCAGCTGCTGCACTTTGAGCAGCAAGTCTTCCTGGACAACGACATATACGACAAACGTCGCTGCAAGCAATGCCACAACGGTGGCGTATACAGCCGCCCCATTGACGCATTCTCCAGCGATATCCAGAATGTCGACTCGGGTCATGATTTTGCTGACACCGTGTGAAATCTGGTCGTATATGGCCGATAGGGCGATTTCAATTGGCCCAAGCAACGTGGCTATACGAGCTTCAAAGTTGTGGATCATGGTCTCAAGTTCGTCGGGTTCAAGGTGAAAGTTTGCTGCGAGCATGGAGATATTGAAGGATAAACTGACAATCGAGAGCAAGTACCTAGCGCCTGCGAAGCCAAAGTGAAGCGAAAGCTTCAAGAGAACTTGAACTGCACTGTTTCGCAGCGCCCATTGACTCATGGAAGCAACATTCTCCACAATGGAGTAATCAAAGAACGATGGTTTGACGACAAATGACTTGGAACGACAGATTTCACCGAAGGGGCCGTCGCGATTGTCTCCAACTTCTTGAGGCGTGGGGTTCAAACAAGTCTTGGTGACATACGTTGCCACAAAACGACCATCTCGAAAACGGCGATGCCATGGAATACCAGCTACACTCTCGTGGATGACTTGGTCGTTTTCCTCGATCCGTTTGGCTTGGACGGGAAGTTGTTCATACTCGTACCCGATCATGGTGTACTCTCGAGCCACGATCGGTGCTTCAAGACCCGAAACCAAGTTTCTTCTCCACATTTCGTCATGCAATTTGCTAACCATAAACGCAAACAAGTGCTGCGCTTGGCGAGGTGCACCATCGAAAATCCTGCGGCATTCTGTCCAGAGTGCTCCAGCGGGCGATAGCGTTGTGCTGTTCAAGTGCTTGATGGTCTTCTCAAATGGTTCAACCAACAGTCTGCTCAAGCCAAGTCTGGATGGAAGCTGCTTTTGCTTGTGATAAAACTGCGCCACTTGTTGAAGCTCCTGAACCAAGTCGCGTTTGAGCTGACCATTGTCGTCGCTCTGGAGCAGACCCAGAATCGAAAGCCGTAAGCAATCGGCCACGTACAGGGCTTCTTCGGGCCAAACGATGATGTGATCGCAGAAACGAAAGGCTTGCATGTCTTTTCGGTGCTTCTGAACCTTGTACACAACATCAAACCCCCCGGTGCTGCGTGAGAATGTGCGTGTCCCCAAGCGATCGAGTCCACTGGTTGTCAAATCGCTTTTTGTGGGCATTGACCTCGCCGGGTCACCACCACCACGTCGTTTTGCTGCTTCGTCGACAGTCAGCTTCTTCTCACGAAGCTGCGTGATGGATCGTTCTAGCAACGCAATCTTTGCTAACGCTTGTTGCTGCATCCGCAAGGTGGAGCCTTCGAGTCGTTGGCGGGTCAATCTCAACTCTTGATACGCCAATTCAAGATCTTGTTCACAGCACATTTGCTCAAATCGCAGTCGATCATTCTCTCCCACGGCATCTCCAATTCGATCTATGTTGCTACAGCGTTTCTGTGCAGCGTCGGGGAGTGTGAGCGACTGGAGTCGTTGCTCGGCTTCCTTCTTGGTGACAACCTCTAGCTTTCCGGCAACGCGCTTGATGTCCAGAAAGGGCGTGGATCCAAAGCAAGAGTACACGCTGTTCACATCTGGAAGGACACCAAACAAGTTTGATTTCCACAGAATGGTTTGAGAACGCTTTGATGGGTCGGTGAGTTCATGGTCGGCACGAACCAAACAAAACTGAATGAGTCCTGGAAGCAGATTCAAGTCGGTCGAAGACGGAAACACCAGAACGCCCGTGTGTGCGGAAGAGTTCATTTGTTCCAAGTCCTTACTTCTGATCCTCTGGCCGTAGCGGTTGAGCAAGGCTTCAGGAACGCGCCACCGTGGGCTTTCCATGGGACCTGACCAAACAATGGCAAGATGAGGCACCTCAGAGTTGCTATGGGTCGACACATGGACAAGATACATCTGGTCGCCGATTCTGAGGTCGTTGGATTTCCACGTCAACGCTAGACAAGAACGAGCAGGGTATTCAAGAATCGGGTGTGGTGGGTCGTCTCTGGAGTCGCTCTGCTCCTGACCATGATCTCCCAGTAATGAGAGTTGGAGTAAATGATCCAGTTTGTTGGGTGAGGTTTGGATGTCCTTCTCCTCGAACGAGGCACATCGGTACCGGATACGAAGACTCACCGAGCCGAGGTCGTCCGTTTTCTCATTCTGCAGCCGTGCTGTGTCTTCAATGCATTCATGGTCCTCGTCAAGCATAGGAAGCAGGGAAGCAAGTTTGAGAAAAGTCTGACCAATCAACGCGACTTGGTCTGTTGGTTTGCCGACTGGATCGGGCAATCTCGAGTCATTTGTCGCTCGGATTCTGCCATGTGGATCCTGTTTTGCTCTGACAGGCAACAATTTAAAGCGCTTCGGCTGCAGTTGATCGGTTGCTTGCATCGATTGGTCGATCACTGCTTCGATCTGCTCTTGGTGTTGATCCCAGCCACCCACTTGATTAGCAGTTCCAGTCGTTTCTTGGGACTCTGTCGTGTAGGGCACGTGCTTGTCCACTTCATTCAGTTCATTCTGCAACTGACTGATTACACGACTCATCTGCAGTAGTTCTAGCTGCATTTGTTTGAGGTTGCTGAGATGCTGCGAGATTGCTGACGTTTGGTCGAGACTCACCACCTCGATCCTTTCGTGTTGCACTTGGTGGCGCAAGAACGTCTCCTGTTTCTCCACCAGATCTCGCAGAACCCCACGAGTCGCACGAGCCTGTTTCAACCTCTCAGCCAGCAGTGTTTTCTTCCTGAGCTCCTGGTCTTGCTTTGCGCAAGCGCGTGTGTACAGCCGACAGATCAAGTACAACCCTGTCGACTTCTTCTCATCAAGTTCGGTAGTTGTGTCCACGTACAATCGGAAGTGATCGTCAGGAAACCGAATGATCTCGTCCTGCTCCTGTACAGGAATCACCGAGGAAAGCATCGGCCGAACTGAATCACCGTTCCCTTTTTGGTTGGGCACGAGCGATTTCTCAATGGCGGACACATTCAAACTCGCTTCTTCAAGTTGCTGCATTTGTTTGGGTGTAAGTTGTTGCGGGGGCTTTCGAGCGAGCACCTCCCGTTGACTCTCCCACTTCATCAATTCCCTGACCAGCTGTTGCGATTTGCCATCATCATGCAGCTCGTTGTTCTCGACATGGTGGTTTGACTGGAGGTTGACCGAGCCAAGCCCATGGGCAGCTTCTTTGCTGGTATTGTTACGGATGGAGAGTTGTAGTTTGCTTTCATCACCAATCTCAAACTTGACATACAGTTCTTGATCGATGTCGTTCGCATAGTGAACGTGAGCGCTGTCTTGTGGCTGGGATGCTGAAGTGCCTTTGCGTCTTCGCTTTCTCAACTCGGTGATGGACTTGATCGACACGTGGAGAAAGCCTTTGGTTCTAGGTCGAGCACTGGTCAAGAAACTCGACTCGAAATGCACTCTTTGAGGAACTCGTTCGACCAAATGGTCGAGTTTACAGGAGAATTGCAGCAGTTCGTCGCCCTGTGGTTCTTCACTCAACGCTGCACTGCTGCCAATGCTGTCTTTGACCGCTGTGGCTGAAAACAGCTTGTTCATGTCCATGCGATTCCAATCAAACAACGCATTGCGACCGTTCAAGATCGACCCCAGATACACCTGCACAAACTCAGACAGTTGAAGGCCCTGATACTCTTCTCGGCCGAAAAAACTGCAGATTCTACCCCAAAGCTCATCCGTGAAGCTCGGTGTCTCGATCGGCACGGTTTGCCACAACAGCGCAAGGTTTTTGCGTTTCAGGATGCCTCGGACACTGAATCGATTGAAAATCTTTTCACAAAAGTACAAGTTCATCAGCAAACCCAGCGCATTGATCTGTGGACTGTTGGCCACCAAATCTCTGCAAACCAGTCGACGAAAACTCTGGAATTCCAAGTCCTGGGTGCCCATTTGCTTGATCAATGCATCAAAACAACTCATGGTGGTCAGTATCCGGTAGGTTTCACCGTCAAGCGTTCTCGTTCGTTGGCTTGTGCTTGTGGCCGAGTCCTCCTGCCCTTCTGCCGACTGAAACAGGGACATCACTTGGTCATACAATTTCTCCGCTGTATGAAAGCGGATGAACACGTCTTTGGGGTTGATCATTTTCAATTCCAGATTCCACGAGTACACAAATTCCAGGCGAGTCAACCCAAAGCATGATTTGGCCCCAGCAGCACGGCAAAGATCCGACCACTGGCAAGTGGAGAGATGATCTCTGTTCAGGGCCGCCATCAACCGATTTATTCCGTCAAATCGGAGATGCTCCCCATCAGGCTCCTTGAGCATCGAAAAGAGTTCACTGGCGTACTCGATCGTGTCCCAAAACGAGATCGGCGAAATGTTGAGGCATTTGAACACGCCCATCAAGTCGGACGTGGAGAGACCTTCGTTGCCAGACATGAACGAGTACCAATCCTCATAGAGCCGAAACTCACTGTCGCCGGTAGCATTGTTCACGCAAGTGACTTCTGCGGGGAACACTACCATGCCACGACTTGAGGAAGGCAACTGGATTCCACAGATCTCAATCTTCACTTCTGTATTCTCGGGCACACTGCATTCGCCACAAACGAGTCGCAGAGTATTCACATGAGCTTCCCAGATTGCTTCGGTGGAATTGATATCCAGCGGCGCGACGAAACGAGCCGAAACCACTGCGTTCGCACTCCAGTGGAGGGGCATTCTCACCACCACCACGCTGTTTTTCCTGAGCGTCGTCAGACATTGAAGCGAGAGCTGCATTTTGTTCCCGTCAAATCGAAAGGTGGCATAGAGTCGCATCAATTGCAGCAGATAGGATTGTTCCTGCCGCCGGCATTTGTCAACGATACTCGTGACGTGTTTTAAATGAGCTTGCATGTCGCTATCGTTGGTCACGAAAGGTTTGACGACATTGAAACGTTGCACCTCATGACCACTGACGACCACTATGCCCAAAAGAACATCGTTCGGACGCACACCATATTGTTCAGCTTGAGATGGGCTTTTCACTTTGGTCACTACCACGCATCCAGCTTCCTTGTCCAACCCTAGCGTCATTTCACTCGCTCCTAGACGACAGGTGATATCAAACGGCTGAATTGGGTTGATTTGAAGATCTTTCCCGTCGTGCGACTTCATCGCAGCCACACGATTACAGAATTGCCAATCACTGTGCAACTCAACTTTCCGCTGATCGGCACGAGACGGTTCCAACTTCAACACAGCAGGACCAGTAGCGTTTAAAGCGCCACAATCCAGACCTTCAATGCACACCGCAATCTCGGAATCGCCTTGGATCTTGTCATTTCGGGTGAACGACAACTCGATGCATTGGGACGACGTATTGCAGCGGGCGTCGAGTTTATTGAACCCAGCACAACTCGCCTTCAACGTTTTCAGAGCACACCACGCCTTGTTTTCTGGAAACTTGATCAACAATCTCCTGGCTCCGCCGATTTGATGGCACGGCTTGAATACCACTTTGATGGATTTGGTCTGCGCGTGGTATTCGTAGTAATGAGTGTCCAATCGATAAAACGTGATCACTCTGGCTTCACCACCATCGACAAGCCGTTGAACACGTTGCACTCGTCGATTCGCTTCTTGTTCATCGCAAGCTACGCTGTCGGCTATGAGTGTTTCTCCATTCACGCTTGCCACAATATCATGAGGGTGAACCATTTCTCGATGGTCTTCTTGCTCCACTGCTGCCACCGTGACGCATCGACCATTGAAAGCTGACTGGAGCTGAAGTCTTGTTGTTATTCCATACTCGTCAAACATGATCTGAATCAAAGTGACTCCTTCTTCAGTGTTGCGAACAATCATGAATGGTTGCTTGGGATTCATCTTGACGCTCTTGTCGCGAACAATCTCGTCCAGAGAAGCAGACCAGAGGAACCTGTGTCCTGTAGAAGTTCTTCTTCCTGCTTGGCGATACTTAAAGTCTTTCGCAGAGTTCGTCAACACCATCTGCCACTGCTCATCAGTCAATCGGATTGATTGAATGTTGAGCAAGTTGGTAAACGTCTGTTTGCAGACAAAGTCGCAGTCATCTTGATCAGGTAGGATTCCCGCCAGTCGTTCGTAGATCAACACCGCGAACACCACGCTAGGAGGATCCGCATGCGGTGCAAACGGGCTCTCCTTTTTCTCTCCCCTGACGACAGTGCACCCAAACATCTGTGCGAATCGTTTCCAATCCAGCCACGTTTCTTGGAGACGAAGACCCAACTGTTTGCACAGTTCCGACCATTCCTCTTGACCCGAACGGCTTTCTGCATAGCTGAGTCGTTGGATTTGCTTCAATTGGTCCAATCCAATGGATTTGCAACTGGGCGACGACGACGAAGAAGCCCAAGCAGCACTTGGAGAAGACGACGAGATGGTCATTTCATGTGGGTGGAACCCAAACCGGTCCACCAAAAGAATGGCAAAATCAACATACTTTGCCGCCGCGAGCACGTCCTGCACCATTTCCTGTGCATTGGCTGGTCCAAAAAACGGCGGAGGACCAAACAACACCTTGAATTCGCTCTTGCTGACCACGCCGTCGCGAGGTTTCCCCATTTCCTGCATTGCACGAGCCCAATCGCTTTGATCAATGGCTGGTTTGGCCAGAGAAAGACGAAGCTGATTGAAGTCTTGCCAGGTGATGGCTTCTTCGGGTTCGTTGTCGGCGTGATAGGTGACGACAAAGCTGTCCGGGTCTCGAAACAAAGTGAACAGCTTGTCCAGAGCTTCGCTGGGACTCGAGTATTCATAAAACGCAAGTGCTCGGGTCATGGAGAACGCTCCTTCACCAAAGCTTCGACGAAGAGTCATCTGACTCATTTGCTTTGTCAACTGCTCGCGGGACTCTTGATGGATCAAAAAGCGTTGGTCCTGCGAAAAGACTTGGTACTCCTCGGCTTTGGCCTTGTCGTCTTGCTGCTGTCCATGGGGGTCGTACTTGTAGTCATGTTGATCCGCTTCTCGATCGTGGTCCATGCTGCTCGCTCGTCTGGTGGCTTCTCCACCTTCGAGGTGTTGGTCCAAGGCTCGTCGGGGTGAATCCAAAAGCCCCAATCGGCCGTCGCCAACACGAAACGGATGGCGACGCGTTGTGCTTGGCTGGTGTCACTTACTGGATCGAGTGCAAGCCACACAACCTGATGTGTGCTCAGTTTCCGAGCGTTTCGTGATGGAAGGAGTTATGGGTCAAGGACGAACCAAGCAACTTGAGCCCTGAGCCTTTGCTGTTGCAGCACCTGACACTGCACGAGCTGGCCGTTCAAGTAATGCTGTAGGACTCTCAGATTGATCATTTCATCGAACCGAATATCACGTCGAATGTCAACAACGATAACGCCAACACTCGTCACAAGTACTTGATCATCTTCTTTGATTTTCTACCCGAAGATGTTCCCTTTCGCCGTTGGATGACGCGCGCCTACGAGAGATGGAACTCATAGATTGATCGTATCGCGTGATTCATGATGGCTCGTATGAACGGTGCACTATTTGTCATGCATAGACAACAGCTTTGGGATTCCTATGCTGGCCGTTTAGCATCATGCGCTTGCAAGGTAGTGCAGTACCAGTGTGATGAACGATGATGGCTTATGCATCAACTGCACGATCAATCCCTCGGAAACAGCGTATTGGATTCAAGTCTTGACTGCCATTGTCTTCTTGGTGCGGGCAACTCGAAAGCGACGAACGCCATCCCAATCGTTCAGTTGCGCGTCAGAGGAGAGCACCACTGCCAAGACGTCGCTGACAGCTGACGTTACGAACGGAGCTATCATTGCCACCAGTCTTTCCTCAAACACTGTGGACTCGAAGGACAATTGCGCGATCAACTATTTGTTGAACGTTTGAAAGCAACGCACGGCAATACTGGACAGGATCATGCAGTGCTCCCTCGGTCTGTATGGGCCACCTTCTCGGTTCCCATGGGCGCCATCCCACTAAAAACGGCTTATGCAAGCGTGAGTCCCATGGTCGTCGCGTGTGGGAATGCCCATCAGATCTCTACACCTATTTCAAAGGGTTCGCTACGATAAACAGTCGCAACTAGCGAGCATCCATCGTAGCGACTCATCCTTTAGGTTCATTTGATTGATAGCCGTTGGCCGATCTTGGCTGGATCGTAAAGAGCGACCTCATAACGATCCAGCGGATCGGATGGATGTTGAGGAGGCACTTTTTGACTTTTTGGCTCGGCGAGGACGACTGGTGCGAGCCTTGGGCTCCAAGATCCGCGCTGAGTCCTCTGGTCTGTGGCACTAAGCACCGCAAAGAACAAAACTCGTATCGATGCATCCAGAGAATGCAGCAATAAAGTCCTGTTGCATTGTCAGGGATGTACTTCTCAACCGAAATACCAGTGCGGGGTGCTTTGCAATTACACAGGCGAGATCGCGCCAGTTCGCTCACCATCTGCAAACCACACACCCACAAGCACAGCTCCAATAAGCAACGACGACCGACAAAAGTCATGGGTGTACTCACTTTTCTTGATCTACTTGTGGCTGGGAGCCTTGACAACGGATGGATGATGTAGCTGTTTGTGCCATTAGAGCAAGTCGTGAGCATGACATCGTCGAGCAACGTTTGAGGGTGGATCAACTCCCATTTCGTGGTTTTTTTCTTCCTCAATGATCTCGATCTGTTGTTTGCTACATGGTATGATCTTTGTCGAGCGCAAGAGCTGCTGGAGCGTACCATTGGCACGCTCGAGCAAAAGTTCCAGGTTGTCTTGATCCGCACTACCGTTGACCGTACGATCCAAGTTGTATTCCGCTTCTTGCTGGACGATTTGAGCTTGATGGGAAAGTGGGTCCCATGCGGCTTCCATTGCATCGTTCAGACAGGCATCTTACCATTCTCTCGAGTCACGCCAACCAAATGGTTCCACTTCAGAATCTTGCACAAGCCGGTAGCAAACTCAATCCTCCATGGTGCGCCGGGGGAACATGCCGATTGCGTCTGGTTCATGAAACCTCTGGGGCGTTCTCTCCGTCCCCTGGCTCCAGTCGGTGGGTCACAATGATGTTGGTGAGTTCAGGCTTTGCGCACCGCATGATGAGTTCTATATGACACGGCGATCTTTGACAATCGTGGCCGGAGGAAGACTTGTCAGCACCGCCATTCATCGGCTTCGTGACGGATTGACAGATGGTCATTCCTCCAATGCAGAGTTGACGATCGGACTCCAGCACTTCGGCTTGAAAGAACTGGCAGTTGACAAAGTAGCTAAACACTGGTTCTCGGTTGAGTTCCTCGCACAGAAATGCCACGACCGCCGTGTCCAGAAGACAAAGCCAAAACAACGACACGATCTTTCCATGCACCCAACGTCACCATCACATTGTTGACCAGTGGCAAAACCATTCTAGCTTGGATGAACCGCGACTTACGAGAATGTCGATGCGCGTCATTATCTCATTGATTAACGACGAGATCTGGTGGTAGATGGCCGTCAGTGCTGTTTCATAGGGTCCCAGCAATGTGGCGACTCGAGCTTCGAAGTTATGGATCATCATCTGGATCGAAAGTTTGCGGCCAGCATGGAGATATTGGAAGGAAAACTGACGATAGACAGCAAGTAGTTCGCACTTGCAATTCTAAAATGGAGAGCAAATCTCACGACGACGAGAACAGTTTCGGACGATAAAAGACCGGCAGTCAAATCCCGACCACTGCGATGACTCTGGCAAGTGACAAGTCACGAGTTGATCGAGTGGCAGATCTCTCAGATTGCTTGAACGGTTTCTGACGAGGCAACGTTCGAGCACTTGGCCACAAAAGCGACGAAAGGCTTGCTGGATGCAACATCTTCCGTGGATGGACGAAATAACTTCTTCACCGAAATCAGCGTTGCCTGGTGAGATTGGTTCATTCCATGAATGGGCTTCTCCAACGATCCTCCTCTGAGCTGTCGTATTGCTTCGACTACTTGCTGGAGGCACTTTTGCTCAAGGTTGATGCCGTTGGTCGTGGAATCACAGAAAACACACTAACAGTCTGCTCTCTTTGTGATGATTCTGATCACTAGCATAAACAATCATATGCTGGAACCAGCGCTCTTGACTCTGCCCATCAGAACCAAGATTCACAGGCAGCGTCCCGCTACCGACGGTGACTTTTTCTGTGAGAAAGCTCTCGAGTTCATAGAACAGATTTCTTCGGACCGTTCCAATTCTTGTCCACTCAGTTGTTCTTTGCGTTGACCAAGCATATCCCGTTGTTCTTCACGCTTAATGAGACGTCGAATCATTTCTTGGGATTCTCCATTGTCGTGGAAGTTAATTGGGTCATGTGCGATGGCATACTCCTGCGCACCAGAACGCACAACTTGTTGGAACTCAGCTTGCGTTAGTCGCCAATGATAAGCACCACATAGATCTCATCACCATCCCTTTCGATCACTCCGTAGTCATCGACGACAGTTCGTCGATCGCGGATCTCCGTGATACTCTGGATTGTTATATGAAGAAACCCTTTTGATCGTGACAAACTCCTCGGATTCAAGTCACCTTGAAAATCAAAGCCAAGGTTAACTCGTTCGTGGGCTTCGCTACCAACATTGAAGGAACATGGATCTCGGTCAGGCAAAGTACCTTGGGGCATACGCCCGCTTGTGGTGTTTCCACTTCCATCAACTGTAGAAGTCTTCAACACTGAATGAAGCTTGTCTTCGAGACTTCGTAGTTGATGATCCGAATCCAATTTGTTCGACACTCATCCAATCGGCCCAGGGTTTTCGGTGTTTTAGGAATTGGCCCCGATACAATTGAAGGAAATCCATCATGCCCAATCCTTCAGCGTCAACGTTTTGACAAGTCTTCTTCCACAGTTCCTTTGTCAGTTCAGGTTCTGCAATGCCAACGGCCAGCCAAAATGTGTGGAGGTGTTTACACTTCATGCGGCCATCCACACTGAATCTCGCATAGACTTTCTCACAAAACCCGAGGCTCATCCACAATTCGGTACCATCTCTTTTCCTAGACAGTGATGGACAACCAACTGACGAATTGACTCAAAGTCACATCCATCACCACCAATGCGGCCCATCAAAGATTCCATTCCATGATTTTCTTCAATGCCACGATCGTTTCCGTCGTGATACGGTGTTTGTTTCTCTTATTTTTTCGTTACTGGATAGATTTCACCTTTTTGACACTGCGATGTGATCATGTCATACAGCTTCTTGGCGACATGATAGAAGCACGAATACATATTTCGCATTAACCGCGGCCAGATCGTTGACGTCGATCCAAGTTCTCGCAAAAAGAGCTCGAGTCAATCCTTTCGATGGGCTCGCTCCTACGCGTCGACACAGCGTTATCCAATCGTTCTTAAGAAAGCGTTTCCGCGGATCATGGATGGTTGTGATGAGATGGTTGAGGTCATGCATGGTCAGATACTCGCTGGAAGGCTGCTTGCGAATCATGAAAAGCTGAGTGATGGACTCGAACGTATTCCACATCAATGAGAGAGGCGCCCCAGGATTGCATAACGCGTTGTTGACCATGGCACCGGGAGGATAATAGGACTTCCCGGTCTACCAAGTGGAAGATCGAATGCGGCCTCAGGAACGACATCGTGTAGGGATGATCCGAAGCATGGCATCTCTCGATCGCTTCATTCATTCTTTCAGTCGTGTCGTTTCCGTGTTTACCATCACCAATGAATTCAACAGGATTGAACGTTTGAATCCGACGCCTTTCCTGTCTGAATTGATCAAACCATTCTATACCCAAAACAATATCACCAGGGTCAACACCAAAGGATTCGGCTTTGATTCGCCCTTCACCATGGTCACGGCTGGGCAGAACCCATTGGAGCTCATGCCAGCTGTGACCCCCCCCCCCCTCTGTCCAGCAGAAAATTCAGACACTTGACGGTGAAATTGCCCCAAAGGGGGAATCGTGGTCAAGTCGTTTTGACTCCACTTGCTGCGTCGCAAACCAGCTTGCCGGGTGAAAGTAGCCCAATCGTCATGCAACACAATCTCCCAGTGCTTGGCATAAGCGTGACCAGCTTGGCGTTATTATCATCCAGGAGACACTTGGCGAACCGTCCTCGCGTGTTGGCATCTTCCTCCTCGCAAGCAACATCTTCAAAAATGAAATTCTCTCCATTCACACTTGCAACATTATCGAATGTTGGCACAATCGGGAACTTTCGTGCCTGTGACTTTGGTTCGATTCCAGCCACTGTCACCCAACGACCCTCAAGAGCGCATTGAAGCTGCAGTCCTGTGCTGGCTTCACATTCATCGACTAAGACTTGATACGAAAACCCTTGGTTTTGGGTGTTCCGCGTAATCACAAACGGTTTCTTGGAAGCGTTGATCATACTCTTGTCAGCAAGAATATCATTGACAGCTGGAGACCACAGTAGTTTTGGATGCTGGTAGTGAGCGTTGTCTCCATAGAAACCTTGACGAGATCACTGTTCAGCCGCTAAAACCGATTGCATCCATTGGTCGTCATGCGTTGTTTTTCCGAGGACGCGAAACAGATTGGACTTCTGTGATGTATAACCCGGATCAGTTCCATCATGAACCATAATATTCATCAAGCTTTCGTGTGCCAAGCAAGCAAACAGCACGCTTTGCAGACATTCATGCCCTTCACGCTCATCGCCGAGATTGCTGCAAAATCCTTCCAATGAGAATACTGTTCGTCAAAGCACTGTAGGACGTCTAACTTAATCCAAATAATAATGACAGCTTCGCCGCAAAGACGTTGGATATTCTGAATGTGATCGAGTGAAATCACTTTTTATCCCCAATGTCAGTGAAGAAGCTCTGCGCACTTGAGCACTTCATCCACCATGGCTTGGGTATGACTTGGCCCAAAGAATGGCGGAGGACCAAACAAATAGTCAAAACTCGCTCTTGGTCACCACTCCGTTGTGGTCTTTGCCTAGTTCGTGCATGGCATCCGCCCATTCTTTCTTGAGAAGGGATGGTTTGCCCAACCAGAATCGGAGTTGATTGAAGCCATCGAAATCGCTGGCTTGGGCCGGATCTTGGTCAGCTCAGCTCCAAAAGATTCGTCAACGGCACAGTGGGCTTCTCGGCACCACACGAGAAGCCTATCAAGAGCTGCTTGTGGATTGAGGCGTTGATAAAACGCAAACGTTCGAGCCATAGCGAACATGTCTTTTTCATCGTTGAGATCGAGACGAATCGTCATCCAGCTCAGTTTGTGTCGCCAATTTCTGTCAGGACTCATCATTGCCCACCGGACCACGTGAATGCATAGTCGCGCCAAGACTTTGCTCGTGAGGTTGCCGCTGTGTTGCATTGCCTTCATTCTCCATCTTGTTTGCTCCTCCTCAGTAGCAAATGGGCTTGTTGTCCTCGCCAAATCATCCGACATTCCTGCTACAGATCCCTCTTGTTCCTCACCAAAGACGCGGCCTTGGTACTCGACATGCAAAGGGCCAGCCACGATGGCATCCATCACTCCCTGGTGCACTGTCTGTCGACTTCATGGAGCTCTGCTTTTGCTTTCCTTGTGCTCTGAATGGCCCCCAGTGTTTGCATATCGTCTTCACCGAAACGAACGGGGACATTGTCCTGGACGCCACCATGGAAAACATACCTGAACCTACCCCGCCATTGGGTCCAGGGTGCCGTGACGACGCCTGCGACTCATTTCCATGGACTAACGTTACATACAATCTTGAAGTGTCTCTGTCTTGGTAGGTAGGTATCCCCGCCCATCCATCAATCACGCAAGGGCACTGTTCGCGACTAAGTACGAGCAACCGCAACATTTCAGTGAGCTGGGTCATGTTTTCTGCGTTTCTGCGCGACTGCGCAAACAACAAGAAAAAGAAAGAAGCTTGCACGCGGTGAAGTTCAAGCCGCCATTTGCGTGGGTTGCCGACGGTTTGGTGCAGACAACCCATTTGGTTCGTGATCGCGGACTCTTACGCTTTCGAACGCGGTGCTTTGTAGCTTTGGTGGATTGGTAGATCGTCGTCAATTCTGTTTTCTTTAGTACAGCTTGTTCTCGTGGGTGGGAGCCTTTGGCCAGCCGAGTGCACCTTTTTGCGCGCGCCATTGGGGCGTCAAGAAACGAGCCAACACACCACACGCACAAGAACAGGTCTCTCTTCCACTTTGTGTTCACACTCGGCCCACACAGCGAAAGGCAAAGAAAGGAGAAAGCCCCAAACGATTCAATTCACGGTCAGGTCTGTCTGTCTTTTTGCCCCAGGCGGAGTAGTGGGCACGCTTTCCACGCTACACACTCACTCAGCTGGACCAAGAGACAGCTAGCTACCCACAAGAACAAGGAGAAGAGCAAGAGGAAGCAAGGTCGAAGAGGAAGACGAACCAATCGAATCTTCCCCAGAGACAAGGAAGGAGCTCGGTCCATCCGCTTGTTTGCTGTGGGGGATTTGTAACAACACATTGCGTCTTTGTGACTCGCCAGCGCAAGTAATCCCGCAGCGGCAACGGAATGAGTCAGAATGACCCGACGTTTGATGAGCTGTTGGGCAAAGACGCCTCAAACAAGACCCACATGGCACACCTCGACCCATGGCCTATGAAAACCGGCGCATTGATCTCGGTGTGCTCGTGTGCGATCATTTTGACCTGCTATTCACGAAGAAGACGATGGAAACGCCACCCCAATGCCATTCTATTCTGGAAAAGCGCCATTGATTTCCTGTATGCCATTCGTTTCCTGGTCAATTGGGATGGATGGTTTGGCACGACATCCTCGGGCTGCCGCGCTTTGGCCTCGTTGACCCAGTTTTTGTGTTTTGCGTCCGAATGCTGGTTTGTCAGCATGTCGTTTGATTTGTATCAGAGTTCGACCAATCCGTTCACCAACATCCGTCAGAATGTGCAAATGTACCATGCCTTTGCCTGGTGCGTCGGCCTGGTGTCGGCGTTGGTGCTTTGGTGCGCCAATTTGACGTTTGACGGCGTACACGTGCATGGCAAAGTACCCGAGTGCTATGTGAACGAGAAGCATCCGCTGTATTTGCTGCTGTACTACGTGGTCGTGGTGCTGTTTGTGTTTCTGGCAGTGGTGTTTACTTTTTTGGAGAACTATTCACACCCATATTGCGGCATGAAAGAAGCGCTCAGTGCCAAGAAGCACGTCATCCGAAGCGCACGCATATTCACGCTCGCCTACATTGTATACCAGGTGCTGCTCGTGGGGTTATGGACGTCGGATCTGCTGTTGTTGCGATATCAATCAGTGCATGTGCAAATGATGCGCAATGTTACGAGCTTTTTCCAAACCGCAAGAGGCTTTCTGGATCTAGTGATTTGGCTCGCAGTGAACGGCTTTCCATGGCGAAAACTCTTTGGGTTGTCGAAACGGAAGCGTAGCTCAACGCTTAATAGCGCTGTCGACGAACACGACCTAGAACAGGGAAAGTCGAACGGCGATCGCACCTGCAGTAGCAGTCACAGCAGCTCCAGCAGCGAGTTTGATGAGTACAGTGACATTGACTTGGATCTTCAGCCGCAACTGAATGCAGCGTTGCGCAAGGAAGTGCTGCATTTCGCCACGAGAGGCATTGTCGCGGCCTCCACAAACGCGAACAAGATCAACCCCCAGCGTCGTGTGGTGCACCTCCGACTTCATGAGCTGGGGATGTGCGTTCGCTTTGACGACTACAATCCGGTAGCATTTCGAGACATTCGTCGGGGCTTTGGCATCAAAGAACCCGTCTACCGCAAGAGTTTTCTCGCCACGTGCCATGAGCGCATTCAGTCCGGCGGATCCAGTGGTGCCTTCATGTTTTACACTGCCGACTATACCTTTATCGTGAAGACCGTCACCACTAGTGAACGTACTGTGCTGTTGCGGATGCTGCCAGCCTATGTTGCACACATGAAAGCGAATCCTGAATCTCATCTGACTCGCTATTATGGGTGCCATTCGATTGAGATGTATGGTCAGACCTTCAGCTTTGTGGTGATGGGCAACGTCATTGGACGTGTGAGTATGCATCAGTTTTACGATATCAAGGCGTCTTGGATCGACCGCAATGCCAAGGTTAGTTCTTTGCGAAAGGGTGAGGTGGCAGAGAGATTGCTCGTTCTGATTTGGTTTCTTCTCCGTGTTTAGCCGATTCCTCCAGGCAAAACAGTGATTTGTACATACTGCAGCAACGCCTTCAAGTATGGGTCGACTGAAAACTGTCCGCATAGCATTCATGGCCAACATCTTCCTCATGTGGTGCTCAAGGACAATGATTTCCATCGCAAATTGCGATTGGACCCTGAAGTTGCGCAAAAGATTGTGGGTCAACTGGAAAAAGACACGAATTTCCTGTGCTCCCAGGGCATCATGGACTATTCTTTACTGATTAGCGTCCACAGCACCAAATACGTGGTGGACAACGATTCCTGGGATGTGACTCACGCGATCAACACCAAGCGACGCGTGAATTATGCGGTGTGTCGTCCGAGCATGAGTGACTCTTTCATCAGCGACACGGCCTCCTCGCTCAGCCATCCAGAAGAAGAGGAACAAGAAGAAGAGGATCTGAGTGGAGAAGAAGGATCTGAGGAAGACGACACAGTGGAAGAGGAGCAAAAGCTTTTGGAAATGGATCGCCGGGTGGACCGACAGTTTAGTCGAACATGTCGCTTCTCAGTACTGGGGTCGCTTGGTGATGATGCCTCTCACGCAAATCACGGAACCCCGTTGCTCACGCGCCAGAGTGCGAAGCTCAAATACGAGGCGACGCTTCTTCAAGCACCAAGCAGCACCCATTCTTCCGAAGGGTATATTAATTCACGTTGGGTCGGCTCTCGAAGCATTGACAAGCAAGGGTATCGCGCTTGCATGGTGGTAGGTCCAGACTATTACACCATGGGCATCATTGACATGTTGCAGACGTGGACTTTGCGCAAAAGACTGGAGCGGCTCTGGAAAGTGTGGGTATTGCGAAATGATCCGAAAGGACTGTCGGCAGCACCACCGAAGTACTACACTGAACGATTCCAACGCAAAATGCACGAGATCATGATGGTGTCTTCGTCGCAGATTGGTTTTGGGCATCATTGACGGCACACCACACGACAGTAGAAGACGAGGCAAGAAACTGTTCTATACGATAGGGGAGCAAGTACCATTAGCACAGCCACGTTTGTCCGAATAGATGATGAAGCTGGCCATTCAATTGCATCACATGATCGGGATGGCGTATTGAACGATCAACTCGAGCAACGCAACTCGATTCAACTTCGCAGCGTGCGGCGCCACCATCGCGGTAGGGTCTGCTTCGGAGAGAAGACAACAAGCCACTGACAGCATTGAACCTCGACGATGCTGTCTCAGCTCGTGGTGATTGCTTGGTTGCTTCTGGTGATGTTGTGAGTGATGGAAGGTGACGATGAGGATGTCTGTTGTGGCAGTGAAAAGCTGATCTCCCTCACCCAAGAAGGAGGGTGCAGTTGATGGTAGGAAACAAGAAGTCACTTGGTCTTTGACACATGATGACTCCACCACTCGAAGCTTCTTTGAAGGGTGCACACGATTGCCGCACTCGGAAACGCTGGAGGCACACAACCTTTGTGGTGTCTTTGGCCCTGTCATCGAGTCATTCCAACTCTTCAAGTGTGGAAAAAAAGATTCCCAGACCGGGACTCGAACCCGGGTCTGTTGGGTGAGAGCCAACTATCCTAACCACCTAGACTATCTGGGAAGTACATTCCACAAGAGAGATGTCAACTTGGAGCTCTTCATTCATACATGGGTTGCTTGTAACAGAAGGTCCAGAGTGCGTCAAGAGAGTGTCTTTTGGGTGGGAAGATTGCCCTTCAACATGGCGTCCAAATACGCCAAACCGATGCAGATTCCGAGCGAATTTCCCGATGTGTTGAAGAATTTCACGCGCGAAGTGTTGCGTCTTCAGGGCCGCGTGGAGTCCAAAGAAGACATTTACGAATTTGGGGTCAAATACTTCAAGGAACTGCTGCTGCGTCGCGACGGCGCCACGGCCAAAGCCAGTCTGCAGCAAAACAATAACAACGAACTCGCGACGCCCGTGTACGTGACGTACTCGGAGGAAGAGATCCAAAGCTATCTATGTCAGCTGTTTCAATTCCCGGTCAGTGCCGACTCGGGTTCTTCGCCCGACAACAACACTGGCAGCAGCTCGGCAGCCGAGAGCTTTATGTCGCTCGATGTGTTCAAGAAACTGTTGCAACAAGTGGCCCAGGACCTCCAGTTCAGCTCGCGAGAGATCAAAGCACTCTATGCGGAAGCTGACGAAACCGATGGCGCCATGGTGAACGCGCAAGGTGCGGTGTATTCGTCACCAATGCCTCGAGAACTGATGAAGGAGATAGGTCTGTGACTGTGACTGCATGGGGTGGACAGAGTTTGTGTCACTTGCGTTTCAGGCGATTTGTTTTCTTCGTAGCAACCACGCGCAACGGCTGTCGCTGCAGCAAAAGCCACCTCGAAATGCGCCGGTGATGCTCCATGGCATCCTGCAAGAAGAGACCGAGAGTCTGCTGCGAGAGATCTTCCAACGAGCAGATATCGAAGGCACCGGTGTGTTGTCTCGAAGCGATTTTGTCGAATGCCTGCGTGTGAGTCACAAGCGATCTGTTCGGTACGGGATGGCATTGTCGTGAGGTACTCAAAGTTGCTTCTTTGTCATCGTTTTAGGACCTGGACCTGGGTTTTTGTCGTCGCGAGCTCAACCTGTTGTTGATGGAAGCGCCAACCGACGAAGAAGGAAGAGTTTTATACGGATCATTTCTTCCCCAGTGCTTTCCAATCCTGGCGGACGTGTTCATCAACCACATCATCGAGATGCCCAACGACCAGGAGGCTCTTACGCAGTATCTCACGGAAGTCTTTGCAAGGTGAGCAAACCAGCAGTCGCACTATCTTTGGGTCCGATGTATCCGAAGCTCACAAGACACGAAATGCCTTGCAGTGGCGATCCCGAGCAAACAGGTTTCCTACCAACTGCTGAACTCGGACGACTTCTTCGCATTGCAGATGTTGGACTCACCCGACTGCAGATCCTTGCGGTGCTCTCCGAGGCCCAAGAAGACAACAGTGGGCTGGTCAACTTTGAGAAATTCGCGATTTCTGTCGCTGGCATGGTGCTCATGATGGTTAGCATCGAAAGCCAGCAGAACTCCGCCGAATACATCGTCAAGTATCGTCAGTCATCGCAGAACTACGCTGTTTTGGACATGAATCAACACTCGTTCGAGGTGAGACAACCTGGCGATGCACTAATCGCGCGTAGTTGGCTGAGTTTTGTTTGTTGTTCTCACAGCAAACATTGGCTCGAGCCATCGAAGCGCTGGACGAGAGTCACCGCGGCCTTGTTCCACGTCAGGATGTGATCGAAGGCGTTCGGGTGAGTGCAACATAAACGTTGTGTGTTCTGGTTCTCTTTGCTCTTTTGTTCATTGATCTCTGTCTGTGGTGGTCCCGCGAAACAGAACGCGTTCCCTGACATGACCCAGCGTCAAGTGAATTGTCTGATGGCCGTGGCTGACAAAGACGAGAATGGTGATGTCGACTACCAACTCATTATCCATTCAGCCTTCCAGGCGCTACAAAAGCTTCAAGAGTACGACATGATGATCGTGGAGTCGTGATTATGGCTCCATGATCACTATGTCCGTTGGCTCTGTCTAGGATCGTTGCTGGAAAACACTGAAAAACGTACTTGGCTTTCTTGAACGTCATCAAGCGTCGCTTCATCCACACCAATGCAGGCAGTCAATGATCCCAAGCAAGGCTCTTCATCACGAGCAGAGCACTCTGGGTCCCAATGATGTTGATAACAGGTCTCATCACCGTCGAAGCAACCTGAGCGAATAGATCAGTGCTTGGGCGCAAAGGAGTGATGACGAACGGAAAGGATTGACAGATCTCCGTGTGAGACTCGTAGTCTTTTCATCCAATCCACATGGAAGCCAGATATCTCGCTACAAAAGCGACTCTCGTATGGGCCATCGTTTTCGCGATGCCCATACGAGAGTCACACAGTCAAAGACATTTCGACGAAAAAAAGATTCCCAGACCGGGACTCGAACCCGGGTCTGTTGGGTGAGAGCCAACTATCCTAACCACCTAGACTATCTGGGAAGTATATATCGAGAGGCATTTAAGCATTTAAACAGTATAGAATTAAGCTAATTGTTTTTACGACCACAATACAAATCTCTACTCCACTAAAGTTCGTTTTTGAGTTGGATCGGCTGATCACCCCAGTCACAATGACAATTGCAAGTGGGGATGGCTCCTACTGCTTTGAGGCAAGCCGTTTTGCGCTGGAAGACTTTGATGTGGGCAAATTCCTTGAGGAATGTCGCTTTCGTCATCCACTGGATACCATCCATCGAGATTTAGAGGCCTTTCGCGCGTCGCTGGAGAACCAGGCAAGGTCCTTCTTTACTGAATAGGATTCAAAGTCTGGCATGGATGACCTGAACAGCTTGGGGTGTGACATCAGTTGGTGGCCATCATCAATGAAGACTACACCGAGTTTTTGCAGCTTTCGTCTCGTCTCAAGGGCATCGACGAGGCCGTTTCTTCGGTGCGACAGCCCATTCTCAAGATCCTGCACAAAGTGGATCAAGTGCAGTCCGCCATGGTGCGTTGGATGTTTTTTTTTTTTGCTCTCTCTTCTCCTGTGTATGGTGGCGTGTTCAAGTCCCTGCGACTTGCGTTAAAGCCGTTGGTTTGTTCAATAGACTCGTCTCCAATCGCGCATTCGAACACAAGTACAAGTGGCTGAGGAATTGCACCAGAAAGAGCAGGAATTGTTGCTCAGCGTCGGGTAGTCTCATGGAAACAGAGCCTCTGCCTTGCCACAACAACTCCACTGACTGAGCCATCTCTGACTGGATGATTAGCATCTCGGAGAAACTCATGTTACTGGAACGTATCCTGGATATTCGTGCGCCAGCCGTCGCTGTATCAGCGCCGCAGGATCACCAACGGGGGGAACCCGAACGAGAGGAAGAGATTGATTCGGATGAAGAACAACTTCAAAGCTTTGAGAATTTCGAGGAAATCAAAGCATCGTTGTATGAGGAAAATGGCGAAGAAGTGTGTGCACAATTAGAGCGCGCAGCGGAGAATCTCGTACAACTAGAGTTGGATTTCTTCCGAGGTGTGGACATTCCCATTGTGCAGGTTCGTAGTGTGACGACGTTGGTGCTCCATGATGTTGGTCTTTGATGTTTGATCGTCCTGATGCTCCAATATAGAAAGAAGAAAAACGCATTGGAGACGTGGAAGAAGCTTTGCTGCGAAGGCTGGAAGCAGAGTTTGCCACTGAGATCGCGCCAGACACGTTTTACCATCGTGACCACTCCCTCAATGCTTCTCGGATGAACTACTTGCTTCGCGCATATGTTTTACTACAAAAGAGCCACATTCCCGAAGAAATGATTGCGCGGCTGGTGGTCAATCCGTTCATCGAAGAGAATCTGACGCGTGGTAAACTGGACGGGCGTGTGCGGGGGTCGTGCGAAGGGCTCGGTCAGCTCTATGATGACATTGTGGCGTTCATCGAGCAAAAGCTTGGTCAAGTACTTCGCTTGACAGTGTGTCAGGGTGAAAAGAAAAACGCGGTCAATCTGCTTGGGAATGCCATCTGGAAGCCGTTAAAGCACACTCTGGTGACAAAGTTCCCCGAGATTTTTAAGGCCACTGATCCGGATCGATTCCATCAGGTAATCTGGATCATGGACAAGAGAGTGCATGGTGCCCGGCATTCTCTGAGGTTGTTGGTTTCTATGCAAACAGAATTATACGATTTCGATGCAGTTTCTGTCGAACCTTGAAGCTTACTGTCTGGATGAGAAGGCCCAACGCCGTTTCCGAAGTGATGAACAAGTCATCGAGTTCAAGGACAAATGGAACATGGACATCTACTTCCAGGTAAGCAATTTGTTTGACGTGCTGCGTTTGGATAGAGCTAACATCATTCGTCGTTCGGCCAAACTACCAGTTGCGGTACAGTCAGATCTCGGCTGGGCTCGAGTGTGTGATGAACGATAAGCGTCCGAAAGATGACGCTGGTGACCTGATCAGTGGCGAAGAACAACGTGATGTGTTGGTGTACCCAAGTTCCAAAGCACTGGTTTCGTGTCTCGCCAAGTGCTGGAGTGATCAAGTGGTTTTGCTGGCTTTGGTGCCAGATTTCATGAGATTGAGTGTTCAATTGGTGCTCTACTATGCACACTTTTGGAAACTGCCTCTTGAAGAATTGGTGGCTCAGATTGAGAGCAAGGAGAGCAGTGGAAAAGCGATATTTGGTGGATCGAGTCTCCCAGTCGTCACTTCACAGGAAGATCTGTTTGCGATCGCAAGTGACTTCTTGTTGCTGCGTCAAGAACTGGACGGCAAGACGTTCCCGTTGATCAAGTCGCATCTTGAAAAGGTGGCAGAGACCAATGCCGCGTTAGTGGCGGAGTTATTTGAAGAGGTGACAAATGATATTGAGACTGGCTGGGAGTGACCTTCGGTGACTAAGTCGTGTGTTCTGGTAGCCGCTAGAGCTGATGGGTCACTTGGAGGAACGTTGCTGGAGTGCAGCGGTGGCGTTGGTGGCGGAAGAGTGCAAGAAAGTTTTACCAGCACTTCGGTACGAGCCGCTGCAACTGGCTTCATTACCTAGTGAATGGTTCTGCTAATGCCATTGTGATACATTAGGACGGTGAAGGGCCAATACCAGATGACCAACAAACCAGCTCCAACCACCTTTTCCACTTATGTGCCCAATATCACACGGTAGTTCAATGCTGCACCGAAACGGATAGGCTGGAACTGGTCTTATGCGATGTACTTTGTGCCATGAATGCGTGACAGTCCATTGCGCGAATTTCTCAGCAAATGGGCAACTGCGTTTGATGTTTCCAAGCGTCAACAGTTTGTGCAGCGGGTCGCTGCGAGTGTGTGCGAGTTGTATTTCACGCTGTGTACGGAGTTGATCAAGTCGGCGATGGAGTTGGAGGAATCCCTCAAAAGTCGCAAGATGCAACGCAACGCACTCGGCAATGTCAGCACTGATTCCCAGTCGGACACAGACAAGATGCGACTTCAGTTGTTGCTGGACATTCGTCAGGTCGAGAGGTGAGTTCTACTTGTGGATGAAGCTAAGAGCTTGGCTGAACGACGGGCGGAGTGATTGACTACACAGTGACATCGCCGCGATGGGCTTTCCTCTCGACACGTGCGAACCATTTCAAGCCATTATCAAGGAGCTTTCCATTGTGCGATAACTGGGTTGCAATGTATGTCCGGTCCCATATTGATGGGGGTAGCCTCCGAAAGCATCCTACTTCTGAGTATCTTTCCAGCACGCCACCTCTGCAACGGAGCAGTCTACTGCTACAATCTGGATCCGAGGATTTTTCATCCTTTATGGCCCCTTTGAGGACTCGTTGGTGACCGATAGATTGCTGGTGATCTGCATGACGCAGGCTCGGGCCGCACGCACCTCACTGCATTTTGCCAACCTGATCAGTGTCGCCTAGAAGCGATGATCCTGACGTCGTTGCAATCGCTTAGCCATCTGAATGTTGCGACCAGCTCAGCACCTAATGACTACCTGGTGCTGTGAGAGCTATCAAGACACTTGCAGACACGCCATGAGCTTTATCATCAGTTATACACCCGAGCGACTAATCATGCGTTATTCAGGAACAAGAGGTGTGCAGACATGAGCCATCGTGGCGTTCACGGTCCAAACCGTGTTGGAAGACGTGCGATGCCGCATGATCTGCCGATGGCCTTTGATCAAATGGCCACGCAGACGTTCCGCAAGGGCCAAAGCAGCAGTGGTTGACCAGTTGGTAAATGCGCACTGTGGCTACTTTTGCATGTCGATGGATGTTCACAGCTGTGAACAAGAGCTCCGCAGTGATCTTGAGTCTCAGGTTGGAAGAAGATCGCATCAAGAGGGCAATCAAAGCGCTTCAAACACGTAGCCTCGTCCCATGCCGTTGATTGGATCGTGACAGAACCCTTGCTCATCGCAAGAACGTTATGGATCGTCCATTGATTGGCCAAGTCGTACTTTACCGGGATTAAAAGGCAACCCTGTAACGATTCAGCCACCAAAGTGGAGGCGAAATGGTGGGCAGTTCGATGGCCCCGTGGAGCGTTCCTGTGATTGCATTGGTGTCGATCACTTTGTGGAAATGTGTGGAATTGGTGTACGAACACCAGCTCAAACAGACCAAGTGGTTTGCTTCCAAAAACGATCACGAACAAGACGAATTGGAGCATGGTTTTGCTGCGCTGGTGGGGAACACGCCCATGGTCGAGCTGCGAAGCCTCTCGAAAGCCACTGGTTGCACCATTCTGGTGAGTGCCGTAAGCACTATTGGAATATCTTCCTTCCCTGACGAAGCTAAGCACTGATCATGCTGGTGCGTCAAGGCCAAAGCCGAGTTCATGAACCCTGGCGGTAGCTCCAAGGATCGTGTAGCCAAGGGTATCGTGCAGGACGCCGAACGCAAAGGACTATTGCAAAAGGGCGGCACCATCGTCGAAGGAACGTCTGGAAGCACCGGCATCAGTCTCTCGCTCATGGCCAGATCTCGTAAATACGGCTGTGTGATCGTCATGCCAGACGACCAAGCCAAAGAAAAGAGCCAGTTGTTGGCCAAACTTGGCGCGCAAGTGGAATTCGTCAAGCCAGCGTCCATTGTCAACGCCAAACACTACGTGAATGAAGCACGACGGCGAGCCAAACAGATCCCAGGCGGGTTCTTTTGCGATCAATTTGAGAACACGGCCAACTTTGACATCCACTTTCGCACGACTGGACCGGAGATCTGGCGTCAAACCCAGGGCAGAATTGACGCCTTCGTCATGTCGTCCGGTTGGTGTTCTGGTGCCTTATTGCAGTGGTTGTTCAGAGCTGTGGACTCAATGGACGTTGTTATTGCCAGGAACTGGTGGAACCATCGCAGGCGTGTCATCGTATCTCAAGTCACAGAACCCAAACGTTCAAGTCTTTTTGGCAGATCCACCAGGCTCCAGTTTGTATAACAAGGTATCTACTGAGTCGCTCGCTGGGACGGCTGACGATTGAGTTGTTAACACACCTATCTCTATTGTAAACAGGTGCGAAGTAACGTGTGTTATGCCACCGAGCAAGCAGAGAGCAAAGTTCGTCGTCATCGGTGAGTGCAACGATCATGAGGTTTGCCAAACGATTCTGACAAAGTCAAACTACTGACCGATGCTGTATCGTTTCCATTGGACCGATGGGCACCAACTCAGCTACGACACCGTCGCCGAAGGCATTGGTATCGATCGCTTGACCCAGAATTTTATGCTGGCCCAAATCGACGACGCCTACCGAGTCACCGACGCTGAAACCGTCGCCATGTCGCGCTATTTGCTTCGTAACGAAGGGATCTTTGTGGGCAGTTCCAGTGCGGTCAACTGTGTGGCAGCCGTGCGGGCTGCTCGCAAGATGGGTCCTGGCCATGTGGTGGTGACCGTGCTCTGCGATTCCGGGCAGCGCCATCTCACCAAGTTCTGGGACGACGACCATCTCGCCAGCGAATGGAACCTGCATGCTCCCATGAATGCAGCCCCTGATGATCTGGGCTTTTCGGAGTGTGGGACGGGTCAACCTTAGACATCGCATGAGCCTCTTGAAATAGATTCACCTCTACAAACGTGTTTTTCTTCGACAAAACCGATCCTTTTCGCACGATCGTTCGCAGAAGCCACCAAACAAAAGCGCCATTTGATTGGTTGAAATTGGGTCATGCGATCTTTTCTGTAGTGTTGTGGTTGGGTATGTGGTTTGAGAGGTATTTGGCGGGGGGGTTGCCCTTCCAGCGGGGTGTCTGTTTGTTGGCGGAAGGGCCCAGTTTCTGTTTTGCTCATCCGCTCGAAAAGCGCCATCGAAGCCGTTCGATTTGAAGAGCGCGAGCGGTTGTTTGTGTCGGCGCGTCCAACGACAACAACAACAACAACAACAACAAGAAGAAGAAGAAGAAGGAAAACAACAGACAAATGGCGGATTCCATTGAGAAGAAAATTGATTTGTCGCTTGGTACGTTCTCTCTCTTTCTCTCTCTCTCGGTGGACGGCCTCTGCAAGTTGGATCAACCTGATGGAAAATGGATGGAACCCAATTAGATGAACTCATTAAACAGCGCAAGAAAGAAAGCAGCCACAGCATTAGCCAAAAGCAAAAGACGTTGGCCAAAAAGCCATTGAAAGAAAACGTGAGACTTGGTGTCGTGTACCTGTGGAAAGCAACAACGGACGCCTGATTGACACCCTTGTTTCGGTGTGTGTGACGATGACAACCACCAGCGCGGTGCCAAAGCCAACAATGGCCCCAAGAAAGTGACCACTCTGAAACAAAAGTCCGTGACGCGCAAGGCTGTGGTGAACAAGGTACGACGCGCCTCCTTCTACTCCTGCTTTACCGCAATTCCTCCATCATGAACAATGCACAAAGCTGATGAGAGTACATTCGTTGCTGTGCAAATTCGCGTGGCAGAACCGAGGATTGGCCAACGCCAATAAAAAATTGATCAAACCAGCGCAGACAAACAAGTCACAGAAGAAATTGAAAGCCACGAGTGCGAAAAACAACCAGCAACAGCAGCCAGCAAAGAAACCCAAGAAACCTGTTGCCAAGAAAGCGCTTGGCAATGCCGCCAGAAACCTACAGCAAGTGAGTCGCACCATCAACAAGACCACCAAAAACAACAAGAGCAAGCCCAAAGTCATCCCCACAAAGGCCACTGGCAACAATTCCACCAAAGCTACTACTGCTGGCCAATCCGCAAAGCCAAGACAAGTGATCAAATCGGCCAAAGGACCAAAACTGCAGATCACGATCAAACGTACCAACAACGAGCTTCGCAAGAACAAGCCCGCACCGAAAGTGAAAAAGCCCGCCATCGTGGCTGCTGCCTCATCTGTCAAGGGCAAATTGGTGGCCAACAAAGGTGGTCCTGCTACCAAGAAGCCCGTGAAGAAACCAGCGGCCACGTCCAAAAAGGTCTCCAAGGGCTCGAAATTTGTCGTCCGCAAGCCCTTTGCAGCGCGACGAAAGTAACCTGAACGACAAAGAAGAAGAAGAGTTAGCAAGTTGCCGTATTGTGTTGTATTCGTGTCTTTCTACAACTTCCTTCGATATCTCGTGACTCCCATCGATCGATCTCGCCAATCGTCCACCAAAGAAGAACCAAAACGGAAAAGTGAAATGGAGAAAAACGAAGCGGAGACGCATCAATGCAAAGCAATGAAGCTGCTCGTTTTTTCTCTGGAGTTGATCACTGGGTTCTTTTGTGGTGAATTGGCGCTGCTATCCGTGTGGGGATTTCCAGTCCGAAGCGACTCTTTATGACTAGAAAATCAACATTTCTGCTATTTGATTGTATGGACGATCGCGGCTGCGTCGTATACAGTGTGTTCATTCGTTCTCCGTGCGCTTCTGCCAACGTCAAGGCAGTTGTCTGTTTATCTCCACAACAGAGGCCAACTGAGATTGTTCTCGTGGTTCATGATCAATTTGCCACGGTGCGGTGGGCTCGCTCTTCTATCGCCACTTCATTGTCAGAAGCTTCGTTTCCGTGATGCCAACCACGAGGTGGCAAGCATATTCGTTCAAGTATCGTGTTGTGGTGGGAGAAATCATGAACCATTTGTTGTACGTTGGGCCGCACCACGAGCATTCCATGTTATACCAATGGGCGTGTGGTCGGTGGTGAATGAAACTGCGACCTCTGGCGAGAATTGTTTGTTGGGCGCTGAGTGGTTTCATGAGATCCAGCCTCTGCATGAAGAAGCAATCACTGTAGGGTGAACAGAGAGTTACGTTGATGATACTGTGGAACCACTGAGGTGTGTGTGTGGGTGCCAAGAAAACTCCAACAACGACAAACACAGGAGGGACCAAGACAAGGTTCGTGAACCACATCTCTGTTGTTTTGTGTTGTTGCTGCTGCTCTGGAAGTGGTCTGTTCTGGGTGACTTCGTCTAGGTTTTGAGAGCTTTTTTCTTCTTCTTGTACTTGTCAAAGTACGCCTGCACTTTAGCATTGTAGTTCTTGTCGTGTTTCTGCTGGTTGGCAGTCTTGACGACCACCTGCAACACGTCTTCGTCTTCCAGGACATGGTCACGACCGACGCGCTGGGGGTTGTATTTGGTGCTGGTGCCCCACACCAGGCCGTAGTTGAAATTGTCGAGCATGTCTTTGGAAATGGACAGACACGCGGCGCTGACGGTGGTGCCTTTGCGCTCCGAAGACAGCACGACGGGTTCGTCAAACTCGGGCATCTGGCCGTGTGTAGTCCTGCGCGTTAGAAGGATGGTAATCCGTCATGAATGGAACAACTCGCTTACTTGTCCACGACGCTTGGTGTACACACGAGTGAGTCCCATGAAATCCCACATCTTGGCCAACAAAGTGTCGAAGTTCAACTGTTCATGTCGCCATTGCCATTGCGTGAGTCCACCGACCTGACCATGAATGGAACCCACAGAGGGTTGCGAGCCAACTCACTGCTTCAAACTCATCGTGTGCGCATGCGATGACCGTCGAATTGGGTTTGCGCGCGAGGCGGTCAACATCTTCGATGGAGACCATGTCGATCTTGTTGTACACGTACAGACATTTGATGTATTTGCGATTGCCTTCAATGACGTCGATAAAGTCGTCAACGCTGGCGTCTTCTCGGAACAACACTTCGCAATTGTGAATGCGGTACTCGTGCAGGATCTTGTACACGGTCTTGTATGGATCGTCACCCAGCTGTGGCCATCATCATGATTGCACGCATGAGCCATCCATCCATCCATCTATCCATCTATCCATCTATCCACTGCACAAAGCTTGCGTCGCCACTTGCCTTGGTGAGTCGAACTGTGCTGTTGAAGGAGATCCCACCACCGTTTTTCTTGCGAAAGTAAATGTCTGGCGGCTGCTTGTTGAGTCGCAGGCCGACCGTTTCTAATTCGTTTTCTAAGATCTCGCGATGGCGATTGCCGGCTTCTTGGCCAGCGTCCAAAACCATGAGAATCATATCGGCCGACTTGGCCACGGCGATGACTTCTCGACCACGACCTTTGCCGTGGGCAGCACCTTCAATGATACCCGGCAGATCCAAAAGCTAACAAGCGCCAACAGCCACACGTTGGTGTCTACAATCATCATCTTCGTCATGATCACAAGGGTGGCCATTTACCTGAATGCGGACGTCGTTGTAGATGAGATTGCCAGGAATACAAGTCAACGTGGTGAACTCCACCGCACTCTGCTCCGACTCGGTCTCGGTCAATTGACTGGCGCACACCATCCATTAGCTTCACTGCACCAAAGCGCCAGTGCATTCCAGTGCACACAACAACAACACACCTCAGCATGGTAGATTTACCCACACTGGGAAAGCCAATCAACGCCACACGGCCATCACCACTCTTGGCCACGTCAAAGCCTTCGCCACCGCCGCCGCCTCCCGACTTTTCGCCTTCCAAAAGCTGTTGATTGTAGGTAGCCACAGACCAAACCCATCAGAATCAACTCAGGCGTGACCACAGGGAATCGATGGCTTCAGATGATTCGCTTACTTCTGTGCGCAGTTTGGCCAATTTGGCCTTGAGATGGCCCAGATGGCCTTCCGTGGCCTTGTTCTTCTGGGTCCTTTTCATCTCATCCTCTGGAGTGGAAGGGGTTGGATTTTGTTGTTGGCATGATCCCGAGCCATCCAAGAGACAAAAAAGACATGAGCAAGTTCGCCATTCCACGCGCTTTTACGTCCAAACATCGCTTGTTGCGTTTAAACAAGACATGACCCACCAATCTCTTTGATCCGATCCACGATTCCCATGGTCGCTGCGGTTGGTTTGGTGGGAACCCACCGACCCAATTGACCAAAGAGGTTTGATGGGCAGGTGCGCGAATCGAATCGCACTTTATCGTTCCGCCACGGTACGATTTCTTCCTCAATGCGGTAATAACCGACCTTATCCGTTAGCGTATCAAACCTTTTTGGAACACGATGGGCAAGCGTGGCAGTGGCGGGGGTGGCGGCTCTGGCACGGTCAGCAATGCCAAAGAACTCAAGCTGTTTATGAAGAATCGCATGTGGCGAGAGCACTGGTACGTGATCGTCGCGGTGCTGGTGATTGTGGTGGCTTTGTTTGGCTCGGCGCTACTGCAATTCCGCTTTTCCAGCGACCACATGTACCGCATCGATAGCAACGATCCCCAATTGCTGCAACGTGTGTTCCATTCGGGTGATCCCTGGGTTGTGCTTTGCTCCAAACCAGACGACATCATGCCCGAAATCTACGGCAAAATCACCCAACGTCTTCGTGGCAAAAGCGCGGTCGGCGTCATGGACTGCTCGCAGAAACTGCCGTCGGGCAAGACCGTCTACAAGCGCTTTGACCTCAACAAGAGCATTCATCCGACCATTTTCACGGTTGCCAACGGTGAAAAGCCCAAACAAGTGAGTAAACGTTTGGTTCTATGCTGGAGAGAGATCTGTTTGGAAAGAGTTTCCGCCACTGTGAATTGGGCCTGATGCATGCTGCCTCGCTGAACAATTCAGATTTATGCCAATTACCTGCAAAGCGCCAAAGCGTTGGCCACCCAAGTGGTCCAACAGACCCGCAAGTCGGCCAAACAAGTGATGAAGTCGTCGCAGTTCCACGCCAATTGTCTGCGCAAAACCACTTGCGTCGTGATTCTCCAGGGACAAAAGTTTTCGTCGTATGAAAAGCAATGGATGCAACGTGTGATGCAGCAGTTTCGCACCGTGCATTTCGTGGTGGTGGACTCGAGAAAGTTTCGGCTTTCGCTTGAACGAGAAGAAAAAAACAACGACAAGAAGAAGTCAAAGCACACGCTGCCAGCGCTGGCGAAGTTTCGCAGCGGAGAACATCGTTTGATCGTGTTCAAGAGCAAAAAAGTGACGTCGGCCGAGTCGTCGTCTCCACAGGACAAGAAGCGGTCGAAACCTAGTGGAAACCAGAGAGAACTGAGCGCCCAAGTCTATGAAGAGCGCGTCTTTGACCGCATGCCCGTGGAGAGCTTTCTCACCCAGACGCTGCG
This sequence comes from Paralagenidium karlingii, assembly GCA_027475765.1. Taxonomy (NCBI): domain Eukaryota; phylum Oomycota; class Peronosporomycetes; genus Paralagenidium; species Paralagenidium karlingii. The sequence continues at coordinate 121,173 of JAMFLO010000004.1, forward strand.
ATCGAAAAAGCTCGAACCCTTGGACGAAATGCCGTCGCTGGAACGGCGAGGAAGCTCACGAACCCCGCGACGAGCTCGGAAAACCCGTCGAAGTACTCAAACGCAAGACGAAGAAGAACAATCACATGCGGAAGACCAAGAGCAGGTGCAAGAAGTACAAGAAGAGCAAGAAGGAGTGGACGCGTTCGACGCTCAGGAGCGCGAGCTTGAGGAAGACCAATCGAACCAAAATGAAGATGAGGAGGAGGAGGAGGTTCTAGACTTGGACAATGAGGAAGAAGAAGTGATAAATCTGGACGACTAAACGCTCCGTGCACTCAACACGGTCTCGGCGCGGATGCAATCCCGCCATTGGCACAGGCAGCGCTTGTTACTTGGCTGCGCTTCAATTGCGATCTTTGGCGGTCACGAAACGCCGTTCATAACGGTTAGTCGATAGGCTGTGACTCTTCGTGTCTTCACTTGTCTGATCAATCCATTCAACTCTGCGGCAGCAGAAGCAAGTGATCACCTCCAGCATCTACCGATCATCAAATGGCCGACCATTCGGCCAACGGAAGCTCTGGTGGCGGCATCGCCAAGAACACGGTCAAGAGCCTGCTCGAATGTTGGCATCTCTCATACAAGTACGCGATCCAAGAGTACCCTTTGGTGGCCAACAAGAAAACCCAAGTGCATGTGATCTTCAGTAAACCAACGCCAGAATTGCCGTCGCCTCTGGCGGTGGCCCATTTCGAGTTTTACTTGGAGCCCAATTTGATGCAAGTCACGGGGTTCACCATTGAAAACGAACAGCATTTCCGTTCGATTCTCGAAACCAAATTCGAAGAAAAACTCATCGATCAAGTGATCCACCGCAAACTGCATCTCAAGACCAGCAATCGCATCGATCTACAAGACGAATTCACACGTTCGCGGATTCCAAGACCCCAAGAACAAATCGATCTGGAACGACGTCACAAGCATCGAGGTAAATGCCGCTTGGCTACACTATGGCCGTTTGCTGTTGTACACTAACGACTTTGCTGGTGGGATCATGGATCGTCATGATACCAAACAGAAATGCTCGAAGAAATGCTGTTGGAGGCCCTTCAACGCAAAGATATCAAGAACAGAGGCAAAATCCCTTTTGTAGACGTGTATCACGTGCTCTACGGCTTGAATCTGGGCATCAGGTCAGTGCAGTTGGTGTGCGTGACTATGATGATATGCACGTGACTGAAACTGTCCATGGGATGGGTGCGGTGGCCTAGTCATGAAGAACGCCTTGTGCTGTTTGCTCTCGTGGATCAGGACCGAGATGAACTCGTGGATTACAGTCGTTTTCCTGGCGTGATGGTGCAGATGATCGACACCATGATCTTTGCACCGGAGACTTGTGACACGGACACGCTCAACAGCCGAGAGATCAATGAAATGCTGGATGTGTTGCAGCACAATGAAATCGAATACAATCTCCAAGTGCTTCGTGAAAGCTTTGAGCAAAAAGTCAAAGCCACCAACCATGTTCCTCCTCCTACTGTTGAGACGCCGGATGCCGCGAACAATGGGGCCACCAGCGGGGATCAAGCAGCAGCACCAAGCAACGAAGCGATTGAGTCGACACCTTCTGAAGAAAAAACCACCGCAGCGGCTCCTTCCCCACTGAGTCCGGAGCGCAAAGAAGACCACGAAAAGCCTTCGTCAGTGGAAGAAGTCGAACTCGACGACCAAAAACTCGCTGGTCTCAGCATCACCAAACATCAGTTTCGCCAGTGTCTGGAAAGCACCGACTTGGTGGTCAGCAAAGCAGAGTTCAACCTGTTGCTAGCGTTTGGTGGGTTTGAAGGCGATCCCCACTCGATTGGGGTGTCGGTTGATGCGACTTCTGGCTCGGAAGCCAAGAGCGGACCGTCTCCGTTTGGCCCCGACGTGCGCTTCCTCACTGTCGCCAAGCTGTTGCGTCGTGTCGGTCGCCAAATCTTTCACTTCCAACTCAAAGCGTTTCGAGACGATCTGCCAGGATTTCTGCTGACCACTTGCCGCCATTTTGAACGAGGACAATTACAGGGCTCCAGTGAACACCTCAAGGGCAAAATCCCCATCCACAAGTTCAAGATGGTCCTCCGCGACTGTCAAAAGCTGTTGGTGTCGCCCTTTCAGATGCACCAAATGGTGATCCTCGCACACGAATCACTCGTGGATGGACATGGAGTGGCCAAAGGAGGATCCACCACCCATGGACTCGTGGATTACAACCTGCTGGTGCCCGAGATGTCGCGACTGCTGCAGCAACAAGTGGATTGGGAGGTGTTGCGCCGCCGTTGCCAATGGTTGAAGAGCCATGCCAGCGAGTGGCTGGTGGACGCCAGCAGCTCCACATGGCGTCAAACGCTCAAGATCACCAAAGACAAGGTGCTGAGTGAGTTTGTCGCGGCGGATCCTCGGCACACTGGCTTTCTGACACGAGAAGAGATCAAGGAGAGTCTGTGGCATCTACGAACCATGCTGCACGTGGACCAAGTGCACCACGTGGACCAGTTGAGTCTCATCCTTGACGAGGCCACCAGCACCAACACCACCAGCAAGGAACACCAATTGCACTATGGCGTCTTGGCACAGGTCGTGGGGGTCTATGCCAGGTATCTGGCCACCCAACGAGCTTTGGCGCAGCTTTAGACAAATGGACACACGCCGATGCATTCCAAAGACGTGACAAAGAAGACGAACGAGCGACCAAAGAACCCAACCTGTTGTTCAAAGACCGTACATTGTTCAATCTTCTGCATCAACTCTCCACCTCCACCACCACCAACACTACCATCCACAAACACCTTCTCTCTCTCTCTCTCCGCATCGTACCAAACAGTCCAATGTAGTCAAGAGAACACCATGCCCTACCAATGCATTTCTCGCCTTATTCGCCATCGCCACCGTCATCATCATCATTGTCGTTGTCGTGATCGACGCCGTCTTGCTCTTCGTCATTGTCATCGTCAATGCCTCCTCCCTCCTCTTCTGGTTTCTTGTCGTCATCATCATCCTTGTCGTCTTTCGCTTCATCGCCATCCTTCTTATCGTCATCCTTGTCGTCATCCTTGTCGTCATCCTTGTCGGCGAGCATATTGTCTTGATAGCCGCCGTCATCGTTGTCGTTGTTGTTCTCGTCGTCGTCTTGCTTCTTGGACAACTCTTTCGGTGCGTCTTTGCCTTCCTGCAAGAAATAGAGCGGACTCTTGGCACCTTTGAGCGAATGCGACGGAAACGACGTCATCTTGAGCGAATACGTCAGCAACGTGCAAATCTTGACCATGTCCTGAAGAATCGCCAGATTGCCTTCGAACAGTCTGGCGTACCGTTGATTGAAGATGCCGACAATCTTCTTGATGAGCCGCGGTCGGATCCATTTGCGAAGCGCAATGTACTCGCTCGTGATGGGGGCATTGCCACCTTCGAGCGGTTGCTCCGGGATATTGAACTTTTGGCGATACTCGCTAGCCGTCTTGGCCACCGTGTTCAGGTTGACCGCCGTCTTGACTTTCATCATGTTCTCCACGAAATGGTGGTCTAACGCGGTCCATCGTTTGCCCGTGCGACAATCGGTCTGCAAGAAGGCTCGGAGGATGCTTTGGATATGGTTGCGACACAAATCGATCAACATCACGTCCAGTCCCTTGAGCACATTCTCCAGATTCAGTTTCTCCGCTTCTTTCATCATGTCGACGATCGCTTGCTGAATCTCTTCCTCAAACAGGGCCACGCAGGAGCTCGACATGCCATTCATGACCTGGTTCATTTGGTCCAACAGAGGTCCGTTGCATAGCACCAGGTCATCGATAAAGTCGTGAAAGCCAAACAACGACTGGCGCGCCAAATAGTTGGACGCCAATGCACGGAAATTGGCCTTTCCAAGCATCAACAATTTCTTGTCTGGCGGAAGCAGCAGTTTTGCACGCTTTGGGTTCTGTTTGGCATTTCGTTCGTCTTCCTCCGTCGGAGAGCTGAAGGTCACCGTGGCCAAAAAGTCATTGATCTGCGTATTGTTGGTGAACGCGACCATCAGCACCTCCCTGAAGGCCGCCGAGCGAAATGGCGCGACCATCTTCACCAGGCGCCGCTGGTAAACAAGGGAATCCGTCTCCACGGCTTTGCGGAATTTCGCCTTGAGTCTCGAAAACAAAAACTCGCCATAGTCGGCCGTGCTCTCCAGCACTTCGTTTTTCACGGGCTCACGAATCGTACTCAGCAGCATGCTACGAAGCCAGCAATGAGTGTTCTCTTTCGACTCTTTCCACGCCTTGCGTTCGCGCACAGAAAACTTGCGAATCTCTTCGACTACCGTGCGCTTTTCGTAGAACGTGTTGATGCGAATCTGCTGCATTTGGTCTTCGAGATTGCCAAACAATTGGCACTGACGATGGATCTGCGCTTCTTTGAAGAAATTGAACAAGAAACGCATCTCGTACATGCCTGGTTCACGAGGACTCGTGACGGCCATACGACCTGGAACAGGCTTGCCTTCGTCGACTTCGAGATACGCAGACATTGGAATGACTTCAATCTTGGCACAATTCGCCGAGTTGGAAGCATCTTCGACTTTATAAAAGCCGATGCAGTTGCGACTTTTCGAATTGGACAAAATGGAATAACCCACGCCATAGATTGTCCACGACAGATTCACTGTCTCGTTTGCACCCACGAGCAGCTGATCGCTTGTGAGCGTCATGAAGATGTTGAAGGTGCCAATCGAGATATCATTGGACTTGAATCGTCCCAGGATCTCATAGTTCTTGCTCTGATCTTGGTTATTGTCTTTTTCAGGTGTCACCTTGCTGTTTGCATCATTTTTCTCCGCATTCTTGGGCGCATGATCCCCACCAAGTCCTTTGGTTTCTGTAGCATCGTTGTACCGCAGGTAACAGAACTCGTATTTGTGCATGCCGTACTTGGATTGGTAGATCCCCGCGTCGTTACAAGCGACGTAAGTCTCGTAATCATCATGCTTATCTGAAACGGAGCTGTTGCACGGACGGAAGCGCACTTGGCCATTGACAATCTAATGAGCATCGTAACAGTAGAGCATCCCACATGATCAATCAGGATGCTTCGACGAGACAAAATCCACTCCAAAGACCCACCTTTCTTGCTTTTTTCTCTTGAGTGTCTTTTTTGCCGACTTGGCTTACAAGCTGGCTTGTGCGTGGCAGCTGTACGACAAAGAGCGTGAGTGATCAGTCATTCACCAATGGTCGTCGTAGCAAACAAACTCACATGCTCGCGCACTTCTTCCTCTAGCATGACGCTCATTTTCTTCTTGTAGGGCTTGAGTCGTGGAGATCCCAACATATGCTGGATGGTTTTGTCGGCAGATTCCAGCGCAACCTTGGATTTTTCTTGGAGCTCGTGCACATCTAGCTTAGAAGTCTTCACCCGCTCGTTCGTGATCCTCGAAACAGCACGTTCCGACACCGAACGAAGATTCTTGGCTCGTCGAATCATGATCTCATGCTCGAAATTCGATGCACCGGTCGTGGGTTTCCAACCGAATGGCTCGGCGATCGGTTCCTTCAACAGTCGATAGCAAATGCAATCTTCCATTTTGCGCTCACTCAAATCCGTTGACGATCGCGCGGGGAACATACCAATCGCATCAAGCGCATGGAATCGATGACGTGCGTTCACGTTCCAATTGACAATGATTTCACCTTCTCCTGGGTCCAGATTGTCCGTCAGCACCACATAACTAACCTGGGGCATGGCATTCAGCGTGATGAGCTCTTTATGGGGTTTCATTGCATCAGTAGCCCACTCAGCGAGGACCGTCCCTTCCAATGCATTACTGAAGTGTTCATTGGCTGACTTCATCATTTCTTGCTTTTTTTCTTCAATCTGATTTTTGAAGTTCAAAGTATTGGCAGAGGAGCCGAGCTGTTGGGTCACACCACCGGTTGATGTCATGTGGGAGACAAATGCGTTGTGAGCGTTGCCAGCGATGCCACCCTTTTTCGTGTTCTTCAGTCCAAGAGTTTCATTTGTGAGACGAATGTTGATGGCTGGCAGTGCATCGGTGATCTCAGCGATCTTGCTCCGAATGTAGTGCAATTTTCCCGTCACTTCGCTGGCCTTTTCTTTGTAATCCACATACGCATCGATCATGCGCTGGTTAAAATCCAGAATTGGGCCCACTGCAGATACTGATAAGGCCACCAAGTAGTACAGTCTTTGATTCTTCTTCAACCAATACGATGCAAGAACGGTGACAATCTCAATCACAGAACTTCCCCATCTCATCAGCGTCGTGACAAAACGCGTTTCGTCCACCAGGTGAATCACATCTTCTTCACCTTGCATACCAAGTTTGGACCAGAACCGCCAGACGGGATCTTTGGCTCGTTCCGAGTCCGGAATATCGGCCTGGAGGAACTCCTTGTTGATAAAGTAGCTAAACACAGGTCCACGATTGAGAACCTCGCAGAGATACGCCACGATGGCAGTCTCGGGCACACACAACCAAAACAACGACGTGATTTTCCCATGAAGCGTCATCATTTGCAACTGCTTGACTTCGGCACTGGGTTCCATTCGATAACATGAATTGGCACGCTCTTGAATGTTGTACTCTTTGCATTGAGTCTCTCCCCAGAAACCAAATGACACCAACGCAAGGTTCACGAATGGCATGATCATCTTGTCTTTGATGTATTGCACTTTCCACGCGACGTTGAATCGGCAGCACAAGTAATCGACGCATCGCCATGAACTAGGTGTGTGCGCAGCACTCTTGTACATGTATGGCCCGCGTTTGCGAAAGCCCAACAAAGCTCCGATGCCTCGCCCCATCGACTGGAACATCAGATTCGAGTACACATACACGAACATGAAGATAAAGCCCAAAATCCCGTACACATGGAACAGATCGTGAGCTGAGATTGACGTGTAATGATCATAGTATCGATCAAAGAGGGTCTTTTTCTTTTTCTTCTTGTCACTTTGAGAATCGCTGCAGATCTCCACGAGGTTTGCATTACTGTGAACTGCAGCTTTGATATCCATCCGATCAGCCGAATGCGCATGAAGTTCCAGCTCATCGGGATCTTCCAGCTCCGATAAAGGAACCCAACTAAACAAGTCCAAAAGCAATAGCGGCAAGAAAATGAACAAGAACAGCACCAGAATGATCACACCAGCGACGCCAAAGCCATAATTCGCATCGATCAACATACGGTTGGTGCAGTTTTGACTGACTTCGCGAGTTAGATTGAAATTGTCAAACGTAGTCAGCGGATCGTTCTCAAGTTGATGGTAAATCGTGCTCCAATTGCTCGATATGAACAGTACACACGATTTGATAGCCAGATATACAGGGATCACGAGCAATGCACCGAGTTGCTCGAGAAAACCCATCAACGTCTTGTTGGAGTTGACGCCAAACAACTTGTCGAGCTTTTGTACTTTAAGAAGCAAATCTTCTTGCACGACCACGTACACTATAAAGGTTGCAGCAAACAACAACCCAAACGTGATGAACAACGAGAACCCATTAAGGCACTCGCCTGCAATGTGCAAGAAGTTCATCTGCACCATGATTTTGTCCACCAACCACGAGATCTTCTGGTACAGATAGCTCAACGCTCTGTCGATTGGCCCCAACAAAGTATGAATACGAGCATCGAAATTCCTCATCATCTCCTGGATCTCTTCGGTGTCAATTCTGAAGTTCGCCGCCAGCATTGAAATGTTGAACGACAAACTGATGATTGAGAGAAGGTATTTGCCAATACCGAATCCAGATTCCATCAAACCTTTAAAGAACAACTTGATCCTTTCGTCCTCGTATGTCTTGACAAGATACTTGACAAGAGCTGTGAAGACTTCGATAATGTTGCAGTCAAAGAGTGCTGCCCGCACCTGAAACGGTCCATACCGACCTAGTTCGCCGGTTGCTTCATGACTTTGGACACTTCCACCCGTGCGACGCACATAGCGTGCCACATAGGAACCGCCAGCTCCAAACTTGCGTCCCAACTGCGGAAGCTGGTAAGTGCCTTCATAGGCAATGTCATCATCTCCATTTGGCAGTTTGCCTATCACAACGGGTCGAACTGCGTTCGGATTGATCTTGATCTCACAACCATTTTTCAGTTTATTGGACAGCGTCTCGGTCAGCACGGAGAAGATGGTCTTCTTGGCGTCGACATCCGTCACAGGTTTGATGTTTTGGAGACCCAATTGGTGCTTTCGAGCTCCGACTTCATCCAGCAAGTCTTGAATGATGAATGCAAAGCACTCTTGTGCCTCATTGGGTGCCTTTTGGTACGCGTTGATGCATTCTTTCCACACAAATGCGGTTTCATCACTGCCTGTGGCTTCTTTGTATTCATCCGTTTGCACATCGTTCTTGTCGTTGAAACCAAGAAGCGGTTTGATGTAGCGTGCCACCAGTCGAAAAAACTCTTTGGGTGTCATCTTTTTGGAATAGAATCGTGCAACTTCAGTCAATTCGGTTTCCATTGTCTTCTTGATTCGTTCGACTTGATTCTCGTCGTTGCCTTGCAGTTTACCTAGAATTGTCAGCCGCAAAATGTCAGCGACTCGCACCGCTGCGGCCGGTAGAATGACGATTCGATCATGAGAACTCGGTTTGCCTCCATGGAATCGGTAGTAGAATGTTAGTGGATCCTTGCTGTTGAACGTTTGCAGCTCTGTCGTATCGGTTCCATCCAGCATGTCTTTAACGTCTTTGTCATCTTTCTTGGAGTCCCCCACTTCGGATTGTCGTTTGATACTCTCTCGCTCTTCCTTTTTGAGTGCCTTTTGCTGGGCTTGAAGGTCTTCGAGAACTTTTTTGAGCACTTCAAGCTTTTCAGCGATCAGCTTCGTGTCTTTTCGAGCACTGGCGTTGTCGAGTCTTCTGCGGGTCATGTTCAGTTCACGCTTGGTCACTTCCAAGTCTTGCTCCAAAAGCATTTGTTCATGTTGAATCTCTTCACGGGTTTTCGGTTTATCAAGGGTGTTCTGCTCGGTTTTGTCGTCCTTGTCACGATGCTGTTTCTTCTCATTCGGATCCACCAACGACAAACCCAGTCGAGCTGTTGGCAGCAACGACTGGAGACGCTTTTCATTTTGCTCTTCACCATACATCTCAAACACCAGACTCAACGGTTGGACATCCAACAGCGGCGTCGATCCAAACGACGTGTGCACACTGTTCAATCCAGGCAGCACAGCCAACAAATCAGAAGTTCCCAGAATTGTTCGGTAGTTGGTCTTTTTAGGCTCATGTGGAGCATTTTGCGCCGTTGCTTCTTTGGAATCCGCGGTGCCTTCTTTCTGGTTGTCTTGGCCGTCGGGAGACGGAACTTGCTCGGGCTTTTCTTCAACAACTTCTTCACGAATCAAGTAAATTCGATATGGCCCCGGAGGAAGACTCATGGCAATGGAAGATGGTAGGTACACTCTTCCAGAGCGTTTGGAAGGGCGTGTTCGCACTAAATCCCGGTCCTTGAGAGTCCCTGCCTGGTACATTTTGCGAAGCACGTCCGGAACCCACCAGTCACAGGACGCCTTGATTCTCTCCAGCTCTGCAAGGGTCTTTTCAGCTGTCGGAACCGTGTTCTCACTTTCGAACGATTTCGGAGGTTTCCAAATCATCAAAAAGTACGGAATCACTAGCTTGTATGGATCGGATTCCCGGACAAGGTACATACGATCACCTTTTCTCAGCTCGTCTGATTTCCAATTGACTTGCAACCAAGACTGGGAAGGATACTCCAAAACATCTGGTGGTCCTTTAGCTGTTGTCTTTTGGTGCTTGTCAGGCTTTTTATTTTGGGAAGACAGCGATATGGAAATCGCCTCTGGTGCGGCTTCAGGAGGTGCTTTGGCCGATTCCTGACTGGTCACTTGATCGCCATTCTCTTTACCTGATTCCTCGTCTATTGCATCGACCGCTTCCAGTAACGAGCCAACTTGGATGTCAAGTAGGTTCAATGGCGTCGGCTTGGTTGCTTTCTGAATCGAAGCACACTTGTATTCCATGCGTAGTAGCAAGACACCAACGTCGTCATGCGTTTCATTGTGGAACACGGCCAGATCCTCCGTATGCTCTTTGTCATCATGGAGAACATCAAGCAAGTCTTCCAGCTCAAAAAAGGCCTGACCAATCAAGCGAACTTTTTGCTCCGTGTCCACCACCTTCTCGTCTTTGTGTTTTCCTTTTGCTCCCTTGGTGCTTTCATCCTCATTCTTCTTTGCATTCGAAGCCTTCGCTTCCGAAGAAGTCGCTTGGCCAGCTTCTTGGGTTTTTTCTTTGCCTTGATCTTGTGCTTGACCTGCTCCTTGGGTTTGGTTCGTTGGGTCTTCTTCAGGCTTCACCTCCAGAGTTGTTGACTGATTCTCTGCAGGTTGCGGTTGTTGTTGTTGTTCTGACGGCTGCTCAGCTTGTCCAGGAGGACTTACTTCTGTTGACGATGATGCTCCTTGTTCAGCGCGCTCAAGCTTTTGCTTTCGCTTCTGCAAGTGCTCACGAACTCTTGCCAGCAATTCTTCATCCACCTTACTCTCATCTTCCGTTCTAGACTTGGCGAGTTCTTCTTCCGTGGTCAATCGGTCTAGCTCGCTTGCGATCTCATCCAGTCGTTTTTGCTGAACATTCACTTCATTCTTGAACACCTGCAATTCTTCGCGCTTTTGCTTGAGTTTCGCCATGATCTGCCAGATGGTCCGATCATCTTCGGGGCTACCAGTGTTCTGGAAATGCTTTTCGGCAATCAAATGACGCAAATGCGTATCCTGTTTGTTGACCAGATCTTGAAGAATATCTCGAGTCGTCTTCGCCTTTTCAAGAGCTTCTTCCAAAAAGCCCTTTTTCAGTTGAAGGCGACTCTTTCTGGAGCCAATGCGTTTGTACAAACGACAAATCAAATACAACTTGCGCGGCGGACCGTTGGGACGAATCGGCTCGGAAAAATTGTCCGCGTCGACAAACAACCGAAAGTGGTCTTCTGGGAAGTGAATAATCGCATCGGGAGATGGGTTGCGAAGAATCACTGACGAGAAAATGCGCTGATGGTCATCAATCTCCACAACCTCGCTCTCAATGTCTTGAGGAACATTGGTTTGCTTGGAGTGGTCTTTATGAAAACAGCAGCAGCAACAACAACAGCAAGAACATCCCTTTTTGTGATCAGTTGGAGGCGCGACGCCTGCTGTTGCATCTTGATCTTGATTGTTCTCCGTGGTACTTGCTTGTTTGCCACCAGGTGCTGAACTGAGTTCGCCTTCATTCGGTGAATTGTTCTCAGCAGGTTCATTCACCGATTTATTGGCATCTTCTCCAGCATGCTCATCTTGATTGTCACCAACGACGCTGACCTCGGATTCCACATCAAAGTTGGTGCTTTTCGTGTCACTCTGGTCTTCCCATATGCTACTCTCATGTTTGGATTCTTCCTTGGTGTTGTCATCGGGTTTGGCTGGATCAACTTGCTTGGCTCCACTCGAAGTAGTATTCGTGATTGCTTGGGTGGCAGTTGCACCTGGTTTGGTGGTTTTCGCGGTTGAACTGATAGGTGGTGGCGGTGGCGGTGGCTTGGGTACCTTGCGATTGTAGACAAGCTGCCGTTCCAGCGTTTTGATCATTCCTTCCGCTTGTTCGAATTGTTCCAAGTGCTGCACAAACTGCTCTGAATCTTTTTCTTTGTCCTGTTTCTCTTTTTCACGCATGGCGTCGTCACGTTGTTTTTCCCATTTCACGATGCGTCGCATTTGACGTTGCGAGACGCCTCCATCATGGAATTCACGTTCACCGACAATGTGATTCATTGTGACATGTTCGCCACCAAACAATGCTTCAAGAACTTTCGCGTTGCAGCTTTTCTTGTCGACTTTTGGAAGGTCAAACTTCAGGTTTTTCTGGTCGCCAATCTCAAACATCACATACAGCTCTTCAGCATCTTCGTCGTCATCCACGTCGGCTATCTTGGCAGCCGACTTCTTGTTCTTCTTGTTCTCTTGATTCTCGTCTTCTTCATCGTCTTCTTGATTGGCATCACCCGTGCGTCGGAATCTCCATCTACCAGCCTTTTTGTCGGCTTTGTCTTTGTCCTTACCCGCGAGTAGATCCTTTGCAAGTTTGAAGTCGTTGTCTACCTGGATGGAAGCCAGTGGATCTTCGTGCTTGTGGTCTGCCAGTTCTGTAATGCTCTTGATGGACAAATGCAAAAAGCCCTTGGCTCTTGACACTTTTTTGGCTGCCATTCCAGCCATGAAGCCAAATTTCTTGTCACGCCGCTCAATGACTCTATCGCGTTTGCTGAAGGTTTGCAGATCCATTTTCTTCAACTCCAAGAACATTTCATCCACACTCGCTGTGTCCTCAAGCGCTTTGGCAGCAATGTCTTTGACGTTGACTTTCTCAGGAGCCACATTCATCACCGCTTCCTTGCTCACAGTTGCAGTGTCACGATTGCGTTGCTCTGGAAGAAGCCGGAATGTTTCCATGCGATACCAATCGGCCAAAGAATTTCGTGATAGCAGTGGGCCCAAGTACACTTCAATGAATTCTGACGGCGCAAGCCCTTCGGCCTCTTCACGATCCACACTTTCGCAGACCTTTTCCCAGAATTCATCGGTGAGCTTTGGCTCCGTGATACGGACAGCTTGCATCAAATCACTGAAGTTCTTGCGCTTCATGAACTCGCGAGTGTTGAATTCTTTGAACAGTTTCTTGCAGAAATACAGATTCATCCACAGATCCAACGGCGTCTCTGTGAACACCACACCAGGATAATGCCTTCCGAGAATCTTGCGGAAAGTCTCTTTGTCCCACCCACGAATGCATTTCTCTTTCAGCTGATCAAGATGAACCTTGAGTTTATCATCGGGAAAACCGGCAATTGTGCACAACTTGGCGATCGTGTCATGCTCCATGAATGCGGATTCTTTGCCCTGAAAAAGTGTTGTGACCTCATCGAACAGCTTGTTGGCTGTGTGAAGAAGCACAAAAATGTCTTTGGCGCTGCTGTTACTTAACTGGACCACATCGTACCAGCAACACGCAAACTGTCGATGAGTCAAGCCGACAAGTGGCTTCGCACCAAGTTTACGACATAGTGAAGCCCATTCATTCGGTTGAAGGAGGTGCTGTGGCCCTCTAACGATTTCCACCAACTTGTTCATATCCTCCAGTCGGACATACTCACTGTCAGGCGGCTTGATCATCATGAAGAGTTCACTCGTATACTCCAGTACTTCCCACAAGAGCGCTGGAGATGTCTCGAAACTCGACTTCAGAGTCTCCACAACTTTAGAGGTAGAAAGTCCTTCATGACCAGTCATAAACGAATGCCAATGCTCATGGAGAACGAATTGCGTTTCACCGGTCTCACTGTTGACTGAGATAACTTCACCCGGGCCAGCGCATTTTGCTTCTTTGTCTTTCTTTGCGCACTTGTCGCATTGAGCGGGCTTGGCTGCACACTTATTGCATCGCTTTGGCGGCGGCTCGATAGAATTAATCTCAATTATCACTGGGTCATTTGGTTCTACGGTGCATTCACCTAGAACAAGCCGAAGAGTGTTCACATGGGCTTCCCAGATGGTCTCTTTGATCACCATATTGGAAGGTTGAATTGCCAGTGCGGTCACGGGACCTTTGGCAACCCATTTGGCGACCAGTTTGATGGCAAGGATGTCATTCTTCTTGAGCTTTTTCAGTGCCCGAAAGCTGAAATGAATCTTTTTCTCTTGGTAGAAGAAATACGAATTGAGTCGAAGAAACTGCAGTTGGTATTTCCGGCCCGTCTTGTAGCATCGGTCCAGCGCGTTTCTCACATCGGTGCGGTGGTCGTTCATATCAGACTCGTTCAATTTGAAAGGTCGAATCATGCGCACCTTGTTGATCGTCTTATCACCCTTTTCTCCAAGATCAGTTATGCTCAAAAGAATATCATTCGTTTGGATGCCTCGTTGTTCAGCCTGCGATTGACTTTTCACTTCGGTCACAACTGGGCACTGACCAAAAAAGTCAAGGTCAACCGTGATGCCACTATCGCCAGGTAAAAAATCTTTGGTGAAGTCCTCTTTCTGAATCTCTTCACTCGATTGCACTAGATCACGTGCTGCCTGAGCGGCTGCATCAATCCGGCTCTTCTTGCGTCCACCAAAAGCCCAATGACTGTACAATTTGATTCTCCATACGCCTGGAATTGTTGTATCTTCGTTGATGACAATTGGTTTCACCTTCTTCAACACACACGGACCAACGAGATCAGATGCACCACAGTCCAGCCCTGGGATGACCATGTAGATTGTCGATTTCTCCTCAAACCACGCATGGGCGTTCAGAGATATCTCAAGGTTTTTGGTCTCAGGGTTCCATGCTGCCGTCGAATTCGTGAGTTCCTTGTGATTTGGGAATTTCACTTCAAGAGAACCTAACGGAGGCTGCACCGTGAAACTCGCGGGAACTTTGATTGTCAATTGGCTGTCACCAGCAAACTTTTCATACGCTTTGGTGACGATTGTCAGGGTTTTTGACTGAGTTCTGTATTCGAAATAGCTCTCTTGGCGATAAAACGTGACAAGCTTGGCTCCATCTTTTTTGATAAGCTCTTGGGCATGTTCCAGGCGTTTCTTAGCCTCAAGGGGAGTGGTCACATCATCGTGGACCAGGTTTTCACCATTGATACTTGCAACAATGTCTTGCGTTTCAATGGGGAAATTCTTAGCTTGAGAGCCATCTCGAATCTCAGCTACCGTGACGCACTGACCCAAAAAGTCCGATTGAAGAGTCAAACCGGTGTCACCGTGCTCGTCAAATACAACTTCATAGGACACCACTTGGTTGCGTGTATTGCGCACAATCACAATGTGCTTATCAGCAACTTTCGAGACTTCCTTGTCGCTCAAAATGTCTGCTGCAGTGGATCGCCGCCGAAGCTTTGGCACAGAAGAACTTCTTCGATCTTGACGATACTTGTAGTCTTCTTGCATGGCATGCAGCACGTTCATCCATTTGTCATCATCGACTTGCTTCTTGCTGACCCGAAGCAAGTTGGTGAGTGCTTTCTGCGGCACAAATTTTTCGTCGTCTTGGTCACGCACAGTCTTTATGACTCTTTCGTTTGCGAGCACTGCAAAGAGAACACTCTGGGGATCCTGATGTGGCAAAAAGGGCTTCTTCTTGTTCAGATACGTGCCAAACGCCTGAGCGAAGTGTTTCCAATTCCAGTGCTGGGTGCCTCTGGGCAGACCCATTTCTCGACACAACAGGTCCCATTCGTCTGGTTCATATTCGTGATCGACACAAGAGAGCCGTTGGAGCGCAAGGAATTGCTCGAAACCCATCACTTTCTCAGTTGAGCCGTTGTCCGGTTGCACACCGAACCGACTCATCAGAATGCGAGCAAAATGAAGGTACTCGTCCGAGGACAACACTTCGTGCACAAGGCCCTGTACAGTTGGGCTTCCGAAAAAAGGCGATGGACCAAACAAGACCTTGAACTCGCTCTTGCCAACCACGATGACACCAGGCTTTTTGCCCAGTTCTTCCAGTGCACGTGCCCATTCGGGATCGGTCACGGTCTTTTTGCCTAGACACTTGCGCAACTGATTGAATTCGTCCAGGGTGATGGCATCTTCCTGGTCTTTTTCGCCAATGTAGTTGACGGCCGAGCTTTTGGGGTCACGAAACAGCCCGAAAATGCGTTCCACGGCGGCCGTGGGGCTGATGTCTTCGTAAAACGGAAGACTTCGGATCATGGAAAACTCACCGTCATCCATTTTCCGACGAGGACTCATCTGACCCATTTCCCGTTTCAGAAGCTCTCGCTCCTCGGGCTTGAGAAAGATGGATTCATGTTGCTCTTCTTCCTCGCCTTTGTCATTGTCGCCGTCTTCCTCCTTCTCGTCTTTGCCGCCAAAGAACCGTCTCATGGTGGTGGCAACTCAGTCACCGCAGAATCACACGCAGACGCACAGCAAAGACGCAACAACAAGACACAATGAACAAGCACAAGTTGCACCACAACCAGACCCAAGGCAACCCCTTGTTGTGGACCAACGGAAGCCCCCACCCCACGCCCTGCTTCTCTCGATCGTGCCCCGCTGTTGCTACTGCTCTAGCGGCCTCCTTTGCTGCGTTGAGCTACGCTGATCGGAACGGAGCCCAAGAGCTGAGCTGCGCGTCTGTTTGGAAAATGAAACCCACACGAGAACGGGCGCCTCTTCTGCTTCTCTTCATCTTCCGTTGCTTTCCCCATTGCCAACCGGCCAAGTCAAACTTTCTCTTTGAAGTCGATGCGCCACACCATGCGCCACACCATTCAGCACCAAGGGAAAGAATTCAGAATGAAACGGAAAGTTGGGTGGGGTCGCCGCGCATGCGGATTCTGAAACGGCTGGTTTCCATCCAGGGAAAGCACAGCAAGTTGCCTGTCACCTCCACCACCTTCCCCGCAAGACCATGAAGAAGAGAAAAGTGAAGACAAAGCAATACACTGACCAATAGGTCTGTCCATCCGCCCCCATTCATTCCCCCCCCCCACTCACTCACTCACTCACTTGAGTCGATCGGAAGAGCAAATGGAGCGTGGGGTGACAAAAGGATAGTCGTTACAGAAATGAACATTGCTCCAAACCTTTCCAATCCGGTCATCCAAGTGGAAGCATATTCAGGAGGGTGGTGGGCGGATATACCGTATACTCCGGCGATAGTCATCCGTACCCCTACCACAGATTCGATGAACCAATCAAAGAACGGGCATAACCTGCTGGCCATGCTGGCCATGTTCAGCATGGATGCAAGAGTCGATAGATAGGAGCAGTATCGCATGATGTCAGATTCCTTTGACTCTGGCAGAAGACATAAAGCATCACCCAATGCAATATACCAACCATGCCCGACAAGTATTTCAAGTTGATCCCGGCAGTGCGGTGATAGCAGCGACTGATGTGCTCTTGGGCCAATGAAACAGTTGCCAAGTCTCGACAAAGCGTTGAATGGACGTTGGATGCATCGCATGACAGTGAAATAGCTGCCGGTCCTTGGTTGGCGGCATGCACTCGAGGAACCGAGGCACAACTTTGAGGTGAAAGTGCGCGGTGCATGATTCTGTGCTGAGCATTGCAGATGTTGCAACTGGTATGATGGGTGAACGTTCATTGGTCACAGTTAATCGAGTGTTCTCACGTCATGAGAGAGAGAGCGCGCGCTTCGGGAAATGTGGTACTAATCGCCTCGTTCGTTTTGTTCCAGCGACAAGTGCCCACAAACATGTCATTCACAGGGGGCACTCTCATCTCTTTTGGGGCAATGGCGTGATACGATGTCCTCGCTGGAGATTGAAACTCTGGAGATCTTCGTCCTGGCTGTGACAGCGTTTCCTCATGGGCAAAAGAACAAGGTTAATTCCAAAGATGGAATGCGTTGGGATCCAAGGAGTCCAGCGCTGGAAACAGTTTTGACTGGTGAATGAATTGGCTCTGCGACTCGTGCAGCATATCGCGACAAGACAAGGGAATGAGCATTCGACTGCATGTTGCAGCGTTTCCAACGGTCATATGACGATGACGCTCACTCTCTCTATGCGGTGCTCAGCATCCACATGCATTGCGTCATTACTTGCGACAACAAACCGACAAGATTGAACCAGCAGCAACATGTGAGGGCAGTACATGTAAACGTTCGAGGCTCCAGTGGGCTTGCATCAACCGACAACAGACCCACGACAAAACGCTTTGGCGCTGGATCACATTTCTAAAAAAAACCGCACTCTCTATTAAGTTGACCAAAGAGTTACTCACTCACAGGCATGAAATACCGCTGCATGGCGTCGGAGAATCTCTTGCTGTACATCGACGGCTCAATGATCGTCGGTGATGCCTGGCCTGCGATCATACCGACCGACTTTCCGACACTCTCCATACGTTTGATGAGGTCAAACTGCCGCAAATAATCGATGATGCCCACCGCCATTTGGGTCGGAAACAGTTCCGTATTGGACGCCTTTTTGTATTCGCCAAAGCCGACAATCATCGAGTAATCCACAATGTTGATAGAGCTGAGGAAGTTGGTGTCGTTCTTGATCGCTTCAACAAAGCGCTTGTGGTGTGCTTCCTCCATCGCCAACGGTATGCCTCTCGTGACTTCCAAGAAGTTTCCATCCAGCAATACACGGATTGGATCTTCTTCCTCGGTGCCACTTTCAGAAGGCGACGATGACATGGTTCTTGTCAACGCTGGTGGCATGACTGTCGTTGCTGTCGGAGTGCTTCTAGCCGACGAGGTCGGAGAAGCAACCATTCTTTTGCGTCGTGGAGAACGGCGCGGCGAATTTCGATTTTTCTGCTTGATGTACCGGTTGCGAGAGCTTCCTTTCAGATCATAGACATGCTCCACAGCACGATCATAAAACGCATTCTCGGTGACGGAGATATAGCATGTTGTCTTTTGGCCAGTTTCCTTGTTCCATACGCTCGTTTGATACAATCCCAGGACTTTGGAGAGCAGACTCTGCACGCCATCAAAATGGATCGTTGCCAAATACTTGAAATAGGCAGGAAGAACTTCCAGAAAGCTCTGCATTTCAGTCTGGGAAATGTGTTTGGCCACAAGACGATCGTCAAACGAGCGAAAGAATCGCGCACCAGATTTGCCACCACATGCAGCCCACGCCTTGGCATGAGCTAGAGCGAACGTATACTCCTCGTCATCATGACCAAAGAAAAGCTCACGGAGAACTTCAAACTGCAGCGGATAGTGAACGACACAAGTAATCTCGTAGCTCACGCTGGCACTATCACTCGATGACGATGAAGAGGAGGAAGAGGAGGAGTCATAAGTCGAGACGTATCCCGAAGAAGAAGCTTTTGCCAAGAGAACTCTGGTGTGCAGTGGCAAATGCGTCGTGGAGAACTTGAAGGAAGTTGCCACGGATTGAGAGTTCAGTACTGCACGAACCCAATTGGTTGACACGGGGCCCATCTTGGTACCAAGCGGCGATTCCACGATTTTGGCTGCCGCATTCGCTGCTTCCGAGTGCAACTGCACCTTCATCTCGTCAATCGATTGCTCATATTGGTTCGAACGAAGTGCAAACGCGACCATTGTCACTGGTACAGATTCACTTACGAGCACCACTGAGTCGTGATCATTCGGACAGGGAAGCGTCGCAAAGCAGCCCAACAGTTCCGTCGGAAGTTCGACTTTGAATGATGTCTGCACCGTGTTTCGTCCCAGCACACCAAACAACTCTCCCAAAGCCACTCGCCACGCTGACGGCGTCTACACAAAAAAGAGGAAGGTTTGTGAATGTGTTCACAAGACCCAGTCAGGCAAATGGACACCCACCTCTTCCACTGCAGCCTCGTTTGGAATCTCATCACTTGAGGCGTCATGCGAAGTCACAATGGTAGCGCCTTGCTCATCTCCGTTTGGGTCATTGATGCTGTTGGTGTTCGAGGAATCATCTTTGCCTTCTACACTGCGGACACTGGGCAATTGATCCACAAGTGTTTCCAGTAGAGTCTTCGGCTTCGCTGGCGCGGAAGTGGTAGAACTCGGAGATGCAGACAACGACGCCAGTTTTGGTGAAAGCGGGTTGGAATTCGCCAAAGGTGTGGTCTTGTTGCTGCGCGAATTCGCCGAAGCATTTGCACGTGCGGTAGTTTTGAAATACAGTCCGAGTTTCAGGAATTGCTCAAGCCATTTGCACGCCATTGTGTACAGCGCACGTTGTGCTAGATCCCAATGGATCACCTGGTCACGAATGCTTCTAGGTTGATGATGCTTGCAAACGGAATCAACGTTTTCATTTGGCTTGGAAGAGTCCAGAAAGTCATGCTGGTAATTAGTTTGATCCATGCGCAGTATGGTTCGCAACGACACCAATTCCATCAACACCAGTCGCTGTTTGCTGTCACCATCACCCATCGATGCCATCAACGACTTGATCTCTTCCATTTTGGCGTCAAATGCATCCACGACTTTGTCATACATTTCACGAACCTCACCGTCACGCATCAGCACAAACGCTTGCTGTACCTTATCCACATGACTCGACTTGGCCGAACTCTTCACTGGTGATGGCGGATGACTATTCGATTGAATTCCTCTTCGAGTCGCCGTGGTTGAGGTGGAGTTCGTGTTGAATTGCATCACCCTCACTGAGAACCGTTTGAGGTAATCAATGCGTGCCACAGACTTCCCAATGCTGAAGAACATGACATGGCAAGTCTGTGGGTTATGCGAACAGTCGGACGTGGTCACGATCTCCAGCTGCTCCGTGAAAACAATCTGCAGCAATCGTGCTAAGGAGAATTTATGAACAACGTCCGGGAAGCGAGTGAGCGGCGTGATCAGTATGTTGCACTCGCGGCACCACCGCCAGTAAACAATCGGTGTGGTTTGAGAAATGTCGTCTTCTTCGATGCTGTTGAGAGCTCCGTCGCCGACTGCAGATCGGGCAAGCTCAGCCATGGCACATAACGCTTGCTGACCCTCGGGAAGTTCCTCGAATGAAATCAATACACTACCTTTGCGAGTCGTGTACGTGAGCACATGATCAGCCATGAGGTATTGGCATTTTGGACTCTACAAATCGTGGACAACACATTATCATTAGCCATAGATCATGCTCCATTCTGCAAATGAGTGGTCTAGCTCACCGTGCATCTCTTGGTCAACGATGCAATCTCATCCGCAAGGTATTTCCCCAGTGAGATGTCACCTTCGCAATACATCGGAATCTCCACTTCTCGTGGAGCACTGCAATGGGTATAGCGCTGTTTGCTGTGGGAAGTGTCGTGAATGCGAAGCTGACATGCCGTGCAGGAGAGCTTGATGCCCATTCGATATCCTGGAGCTGTTGCCATACCGCCGTTTCGGCTTGGAGTAGTAGTTGGCGATGATGCTACCTTGGCATCCAGTGTGCTCCGTAGTCGTGCCTCCAGGAGTTCCTGATACGCCATAAAAAACACCGAACGAACCAGCTTCTTGATCTCTCGTAGAGCGCTTTTGCAGACCCCACTCACGACCACCGTGCAGCCGTTCAAAATGTCGCATCCATCCAAATAAATATATGTTTCGGTGGCATTTCGGCTCCTGAGGTTTCGCGCACTGTCGCTAAGATTGTTAAAGCTGTAGCTTCCACGGAGCTGATGTGTCTCCATTTGCCGCAGACTGTTGGCTTCGTGGAAACTCTTGCTCTCGTGAATCACGCCGCCACTCTTTGGCGCACGAGCAACAGAAGAAGACATTGAGCTGAATGGTCCAAAGGACTCGGACGCGATGCACAATGGCGGAGGACCATCGTTCTGAATCTCAACCGTCTTGACACTGAAGGTTCGGCATGTGCCAAGCACTTGCTCAGCTTCCATTTCGGTCAAATGGTCGGTTGACACTAGGATCTGTGCACCGGTATGCCGTGAGATGCTGTCCAGTGTCTCTTTTTTCACATTGGTCACCAATGCAACTCCGCGGTCGGTCAGCAATTCCTGAGCATACCGCGACACCGTTTTCCCCACAAAGATCACATCAGGTCGCAGAGTGCAAATCTTTTGCACCTGAATCATTACATAGCTTTTCTCTTGGTCCATCAACAACTCCAGTGAACTCATACGCTCGGTTTCATAGGCGCGGTCATAGCTGATGCCTCCTGCGAGAAGCAAGACTCGTGGATTGTTGATATGACGAGGCATTTGCTTGTGGCACACATTCTTGCGAAACACTGGACCAGCCACGTATTCCAGAAGTGCCGTCTCACTGAAAGGAGTGGATGCGATGGACTTGATCTTGATCAAACTGGCAAAATTGAAACCCGTTGCTTGCAGAAAGCGAGAACTCGGGAGAATACTCCGTGCCACCAAAAGCGACATGGATTCCAGGTCCTGAACGAGGTGATTCACACTGACATCCGCATCTTCGAGATCTAGTCGAAACGGTTCAGCCATCAACGCGATTTGTTTGCGGATCATAGCAATCGACGCGCTCTAAAGAGTGGAGAAACGGATACGAACACGAGATTAGGTTGACACTACTCTTTTGCCAGGTGTTCCTTGCTTACCGAGTGCGAGACAGGTGGTAACGTGATAAACTCTTTCGGAGGTGAAGCAAGCTGTTGTTTTTCTGGAGAATTCATCGCGGCTTCTTGTTCCAAAACCTCGCGAGCACTCGCGATCGCGCCGAGTAGTTCCGCACTAGCACGTTTTCGCGGATGCACCCGCTCGGATGGCGGTGCTTGCGGATTTTCGCTCGTAATTGCTGAACTAATTTTGGAGTTGGAGGTCACACGCGACGACAAGTGCGGCTCCAACTCTTCTGGTTCACCGAGCGAAGACGCCGCATCGCTGCCATCAGAGTTCTTGACTTGCGTCGCACTCGACGAAAGAAGATCTGCTGTCAAATCCACCTCGGAAGAAGCTTCGTTTGGCTGCTGGTGTCTCTCCGAAAAAGTTGACGAAGACGACACTGGTGGTGCTTGTACGGGTGATCCACTGGCGGATGAAGAAGAGCAAGGCACCAGATTGTTGGTGTACTTGTAGCAGAAATTGCAAACGCGAATCATGCCAGAGAACCCATGGCTTTCGCCATTGATGAAGTGATCGCTGCATTCAAAGCAAAAGATCTGACCGCACAGGCGACAATGGTGTCGGCGTCGAAACAACGAAAAGGCCA
The DNA here is from genome assembly GCA_027475765.1 of Paralagenidium karlingii. Taxonomy (NCBI): domain Eukaryota; phylum Oomycota; class Peronosporomycetes; genus Paralagenidium; species Paralagenidium karlingii. The sequence continues at coordinate 143,827 of JAMFLO010000004.1, forward strand.
ACCCACACTCGTAGCAGACCTGAGCGACCCACCACACAAAGACACGTTACAGGATCGGCCATCGGACACGATCAAAGACATCCTTTCACCACCAACTCACTCTGCAGAGGTGGTCGGGCATCCAGTACTGCTCTTTCTTGGGCAAGGTGGCTGGTCGTGTGGCTTGATCGGGCTGTTCTGTTTGGTCACAAACCAGTCGTCGTCTATGGCGTTGAGAACAGTCACGACGCAGACGTGGAGTCGATCGTACATACCTTGTTGCGGTTGATCTTTGTCGTTTGGATCATCCAGCACTTTGAACAACTACTCCGTCCAGGAAAGCCATCGACACCGTCACGCGTCAGCAGCAGCATCCAGCAAAAGCAGTAGGCTAGGCAGCACATCCACACGTGGCTTCTCACCGGTGCAGCAGACGAAGGCGACATGGAGCCAGGAACGGGGAACAACGTGAGACTATCAAGTGCACGCCACCGAAAAAGAAAGCAATGCCGGTCAAAGAGTTGCCGTTTGGATCCTGAGGCGACGCCCTCAGGATCAGAGAACCAATCCAATAAACCCCCAATCAAGCGAACGCACCTCACACGGTCCTTGCGACTGGCATTGGAGTTCTGAAGCTTCTGCTCTTGCGCATCGTCTTCTTCCTCGTCGCCTTGCAGCGAATGCAAAGTCGGTGGCCCCACTGACGTCTGCATCTCTCACCCAAAAGATTTGGTTCTCTGCATGCACTCAACTCCAACGCATCCTCTTAAGGTACGGTGGGATTCTGAAGGTTTCTGGTCTCGTCTAAGTACGAACCACCCAGTATCTTGTCCCTTGGGAAAGACACCGTTTCAGGCAGGCAAAAGAAATCCCTTGTTTTGAACGGGTTGAAGTGGTCTAGTAAGTACGACTTGATTATGATGGGGATGAGGTGGCTGGCGCCTCCAGCGCTCGACTGATGGCGTCGACGAACGCCGGCACCGAGACGACCGGAAGAATGCACCGACAGCGTGTGAACGTTGCATTGTGAGTCTGACACTTTCTTCGAAAGAATTGCTTGCCGATGGAGACGCCGCGCAATCCGTCGGCCACTGGAAACGCCATTTGGGCGCGATGGGCTTCGCCTTTCGGCACGAGAAACGTCATTTTGGCCATCGTGGAAGCCGCTGTCTTGGAGACAGCTCTGGAAGAATTGGAAGAAGAAGAAGCTGGAGAAGAACCCAGTAGGTGGTCGTATCGCTTCAGCGGAGTAATAAAGTTCATGCCAGGGGGAGCCACCACACTGAGATTGAACGCCGCGCCACCGCCGCGTTGCTTGAGGTCAAAAGTGGGCATTTTGATGGCTGGCACCAGAGCCAGACGAGCAATCATGGCCTTGATCAGTCGAGGAAGCTGCTCGTTGACACTGCTGAACGGCATGTCCAGATCAGTGGTGATGCCCTTGAGGTACCGGTGCACATTCAGAAGACGAATGAGCTCAGTAAGCTCCAGCACCATGGTCTGCTTGTTGTTATTGGTGGTGGTGGTGGTGGTAGTGGTGGTGATGATGTCGGTCGAATACTCGATGCACTCTACTCGGATCAGCGCATCGGTGGCATCGACTTCAACAATTTGATGCACACGATACTCGACGCCATGATACGCAAAGGAGGTGCCAATCAGAGACATAGCGGTTTCCCAATTGAGAAACGTGAGAAATCTCATGGTGCTCTGGTTGGATTGAAAGCCGTGGTACACTTGACAGGCTTCTAAGTCGTGCCCGTCAAAGCGAAATGAGAGACCGCTCTAAACACACATACCTAGCAGAGTCAGTGAGGGCCAAGACACGATGTGACTGGTAGACGACTCACCTTCTCAATCATGAGCATCATGCACCGTCCCGAGACAGTGACACCACGTTGAAAGACGCGCTCGGCTTGCACAAAATGCATATTGCCATCACGAAATGCCTGTGCTCGTCTTCTCCCACGGTATCCTCGAAAACACCGTTGAAGGTCCGAGGCTGCTTTGATGATTTGCCGCAAGTGCTTTCGAACCAAATACCCACGAAAGAACCGCTGGATTCGCGTCGCTTGCTGTTCACGACGCGCACGTTTGGAATGGATTTGGTCCAGGTAGATGCGCAATTGATTGCGTTGTGCCAGTTGAATCTCTTGTAGCATGTGTTCATGGCAGAGATGTGCACGCAATACGAAGCCACGGTACACTCGTTGGACCTGCAATGAGGCGAAATTGGTCAATTTGCTCCGGGATTCTTGGAGTCGCCTCTTGATGATACTTGGGATCAACACGACGCGGTGAAGAAACACACAATCATTGGGGTGGTTCTTGGTCTTCTCGTTGGTGGTGGGCAATGCTGAACTCAAAGTACTGGCGGGATCGCCACTTGTTGACGGACGTGACTCCGTTTCTTCCTCGTTCTCGCTACTTTCAGTCTCTTCTTGGGCGTCAGCTGTATCAGACTCGACAGCTTCTGATACACTTACTCGGGCATGGTGCTGGGCGTTGACATATTGCTCTGAAGGCAGCACGAACTCTACCTCTTTGAGCAACCTCTCGGCCGTTTCCTTGCTGAGTTTGGTGCGTTGTCGTGCTTCGTTTTGCAACGCTTGCTTGAGGGGAAGAATGTGCAGTTGGTCGTTGGTGGACTGGTACCGCGAATCGCTGAGATCACCGAGTGAGACCTTGCGAATACTCTTGTTGCTGAAAGACGACCGTCGAGTCGAAGCCGAAGACTCCACTTGCATGCGCCTGCTTTTCGAATTTCGCCAGCTTCCTTGTTTGGTTTGCTTGAGCATCATGGCAGCTTGACCATTGGCCGCTTGCTCGGCCTGGAGTTGGTACTCGTTGACACGATCCTCCAGCTCATCGTTGCTCAGATACACCGTGTTGAACCGAGACCAATTGCTTTCTTCCGTGGGCAGAATGGCTGTGAAAAAGTTGAATCGATACACGGAAAAGCGGACTCTTTGCTTTTTGTCGGCGCCAAATCGACCCAACGACAACGTTTTGATCAGCACCAGCTTGGGTTGGAAGTTGAACAGCGAACTGAACACGTGATAGTTTTGCAGCAATCGCTTGCGCATCTCAACGCGATGCAAATACCCCGGAATCTCGTATTGGGTCGCTGGGAATTCCAGCGCCTTGCGGTACAGAATCTCTGCTCGGGCCATCTGATCGCGACATTGAGCCAACAACGCCAGATCAAAGAACGCGACGGCATCGTTGGGGTGTAATTGGATCGCTGAGAGAAAAAACTGCGCCTCCAACATTTCCAAATCATTCGGGTCCATGCCCAATTGCGTTGCTCGGCGTAGGTATGTCATGGCTATCTCGAGTTGATCGCAAGTTGCCAACAACAACAAGCCATAAAAGAAATGGAATTTGGCCGACAACGGAAACCGATTAAGTCCTTCAAGTGCCAAAGCTTTGGCACCATCAAAATCGTGCAGTCCCGTGAAGCGCACCATCAGGCATTGTAGCAGACTCTGCTCATCGCTGGTGCCTGAGTCCCGACAACACTTGGGACATCGTATAAACGTTCGATGAAGTTGCGACTGCTGTTCCAACTGACGAGCGAAATGCAAGCGATCGTATCGCATTTGCTTGACTACCCGCCGCGCGTGGAAGCCACGATACACGCGTTGAATTTGAAGAGTGGCTTGGGAGCGATGCTGATGGAGCATGTCCATCGCCAAAATCCAAAAGCGTCTTGCTCGGATCACACGCTGGAAAATGGAAATGCAACGGTTCAACCACTGTGCCTTGTCATCGAGAAGGCGCTCACGCACGACACAACCACGATACCAGGCTTGGATTCGGGTGGCGTTCAGTGTTAGTTTTCTGAAAACCCGTTGCAAGACGCGCTTGCGAACGAGCAGGCTGCGCAGAAAAAACTGGATCTTGCGTGCAGCCAATTGGAATTTGGGTCCATCGTCGGCACTGATTCTTCTCCGTGTCAAAAACCCGCGAAAGGTCTTTTGTGCTTTCAACGCCGCGTGGTCCGCTTCATGGCCATACTTCACAAGGAGCATCTTGCGTGTCGCAGTTGGTTGGGCAGCAACTGGAGATTCCAGGTTGTTGGTTCGGGCTTGTATCGCAGAGCGGCACAAGACGAGAATGCGCTCGTCCATGGGAGTGAGTTGATATCCATGGAGTTGTTGTTGTTGTTGTTGTCGAGTTTGAAGCGACGGGACACTTCGTGAACTGGGCTTTCGAATGTACTCTTTAGTCGGATTGATCATGGCAGTGATCCTTGTGCTTTTGTGCTGCACCACCGCCTTGGAGTCATCTGGATCTTCACCCCAAGTGTCGGCATCCGGTAACCAATGTGCCCACTGTAGATGCTTCTGTTGGTTAAGCTGCCGTTGTTGTTGCTCCTGTTGGATCTGCTGGTCGTCGTGGTGGTCCTTGGAAACCCATGAAGTGAGGATGAGTGGGAGTTGATGGTCGTGTGAAGCCGAAGTGCGTCTTCTCCGTGCTCCGGTGGTTAGCTTGTTGGATTTGTCTTCGTGTTTCCGGCGTAGCGGCGGTGTTATGCTCATTTTCCATGGTTGATCGGTTGCCCACCACAGCAGTTACGCCAAGTAACGATTAAGGTCATGGTGCAGCGACATATCGAGAAGCGGCAATAGCACCGGGTCATCTCTTTTGTTGGGGCCATCATGCACCATCGACTCTATCGTCAGTTATGTTGATTATGTGTTGGCGACGTGTATTCAACCAGTTGGTCCTGGAGATTAGCTCGGCGCATCTCTTATCTATGTTGCTTGGTGGCTCTGAGGACGCCTTGTTCTGAGGCTCATGAATGGTCATGATCAGGCACCCATCCAACACTCTACCCCCACAGCACGGCATGGCACATCTGGTGCTTATATCTTGAGCTAGATTTCTTTCTTACTCTCTGGCTTCTGTGCGTTTTTAGCAAAGCGACCCACCGGTGGGGCTTTTGGACCTTCGTCATCTTCCTGCCACGCCGAATACACATACGCGACGATCACCAGATTGGCCACCACAACGGCCACACCCCCACTGCAATCATCAAGAACGCAACCAGCTCAAATCATCAGAAACGTAACCAGCTAACTAAAAGATGCATCAAAAGTGCATGCAAGTCAGCCACTGACCTCCACGCATCTCTGTAGATGCCTGTTTCACGCGCGCACACATGATGTACAACCGTATTCGACGCCAAGGACGTCAGTGATCGCCAGCAGGCATCGTACCAATCACAAGCGATGCCAAAATAATTCCATATGTACCTGGTCCTCCAAGAAGTGCTCGCACGCCGTAGAATGCCGCCAAAGGGAATACCACCATCATGACGGAGAACGCGATGAGTTTCCGGATCACATAGCGATTGTGCGCTTGATTTCTAGAGCACCACCCATGCATCAAATCCAAAGGAGACCAGAATAGATCAAATAGACAACCATATCATGAGAATACTTGAGCTTTCGCTGGCTCTGTGGAGCCCGCAGCATTCAAAGAGAGCACTTACGAAGCATTTCGTTCCGCAAGACCCATCGTTTGACAACAATGAATTGTACCCGATTCTTGGTACAGGCATAGATTACCAACATATCTTTCGGAAAGCTTTCGTCCATTCTGCGCGTCTGATTCTCCTCTGATTCTGATTCCACACTGCAGAAAAAAAGAAAGGAGAAGAACAAGCACGAAGAAACCATGGCGCTGCAAGTGGCTTATGAACATCAAAAGAAGCGCATTCCAGTGACACCTGCAACCACAATGGTACGTACAATCTGTTTCTATGAGTCGTGTGCATTTGTTTTATGCTCTCCGACCCCACTGAAACGCTGAAATGCCTTTTGCGCGTTGGCTTTCTCCTTGGCTTTCTCCTTGGCTTTGCCTGCAACAGTTCGACGTGCTGCAGAGTGCAAAAGACCAGTTTGGGTTGGCTTCTTCTCCACTTCGCTTTGTGTTGACTCATCGATCGCATGAAATCGATCTTTCGCTACCGTTTCGACTCACCGGCATTTCCAACAACGCGCTGATTGAGCTGAAAACCGCAGCACCATTTGCCGGCTCATCAGCTACTTCGTCTTGTTCCACTGGTACTGGCAAAGTACGCGTTTGCGTTCAATTGTTGGATGGCAAACGCGTTCAAGATGCCTTTGAAAGCGAAACCACCCTTGAAGCTATTCTGCAACAGCTCCGAGTTATGGACAGGTCGATCCCAAGCGGCATGAGTGGGGTGAGTGTTCCTCCACACTTGACCCGAAGAGCCAGTGCATTAACCGTTTGTATGTAAAGCTTTCGTTGGTTTTTTTGCAGAAAGAGATAGATTGCCAAGCCTTTGGCTCAACCAGCTTGAAGGAACTTGGTCTCACGTCGGGTTCGGCCATTTTCCGGCTCCAACGGCAACCGCTTCACCCCACTGCAATTATAAACACAATAGCAGCCTGCGTTCCTCGAGGGCAACCGACCATTGTGTCAACCTCATCGATCGGTACATCTTCTCTTTCACAAGAAATAGTTGCTGCAGCGGCAGCACCGTCAGAAACGTCGTCAATGCAGTCGCCTGCTCCACTTGTCACGCAGGAGCCATCAGCACAGCATGTTGATAAGAAGGTCCGCTTTGGGCAAGACCAAGATGTTGTGATGCAACCAGCTGAATCGCATATAGAAGATCAGGTTGTGTCCGTCTCCCAACCTGATCTAACCAGCGCAGAGGCTCTGGAGCGATTACGTTCAAGTTGCTTCGATGCGGTTGCTCGCGGTGCTGTGCTCACTTTGCTTAAGGTTTTGTCCAATTTGGTGTCATTTCCAGGTTCGAATCTGCCCACTGTTGCTGTGGATGCGTTAAGCTGTGTCTTGACTGACTGCGTTTCTGGTGATAACCAGACAATGAGAGAATGCGCTCCATTCGCCTGGCAAATGCTGCTTTCCATCGCTCTGTCGGGAGCGTCAGCGGCGGAATAGAGTTCCTCAAGTCGGTTGGCTTTGTTGAACGTGCTGGAATGTTGATCCTACCGACCATTGAGCCTGGGCATCAAGAGTTGATCATGAAAGCCTTGACTCTGCTGCACGCACAGGCCGATGAGCTACAGATCAATGCTTCTGAACGACCTGTGGTGCGTCCACCAAACGCAGAAGCAGCTGCCAATTTCGATGCATTCAAACCTCAGATCACGCGCATGCATGTGCAGCCTCGTGGTCCCAGTGTTACCGAGACCCAAGTGGAGTCTTTGAAAGCCAAAGAGAATGCGTTGTTGCAACAAGAAGCCAAGCCAAGTCGAGACACTTGTGTGCTTTTGGATCTCCGCAATGCTCGTCAATTTGATCGCCTCGGCGAAGACGAAGATGACACGTTGACCAGCTCAAGCGAACGCTCTGACTCTCAACTAATCATTTCCAGCATGAAAGCGAGGCGCGAGCAAATGGAAAAGGCCCAGGTATTCTTGGAGGTCATCTTCTGGCAATACATGATCAGCCAAGTGACTAATCTCCTGTCAAAACACAACAGAACTTTAGAACCCAAGCGATGCGTGAGTTGGATGAACTCAAACGCAAAAAGGTCTTTCAACGTGCACTTCTTCGTGTGCAGTTTCCAGATCGCGTGGTGCTGCAGGCCAATTTCCACCCTCAAGAGACCATTGGCGATGTCATGGATCACGTCCGAAGCTGTCTGGACTCGTCCAGGATCCCATCGCACCAGCGCTTTCACTTGTTTGTGACGCCGCCCACCACGCGATTGGACCAACACACGCAAACGCTTTTGGACATGAAACTCGTGCCTGCAGCATTGGTGTACCTTGGATGGGATGGGGAGGTTCCACCTGCGGCACAGACTTCAAAAGGCTGGTATTTGAGAAGCGATTTGCTGGAAAGCGGCACCACAGAGGCATCTTATCCAGCACCGCGTGCTCTTGGTGAGGAAACGCGATGGCGTTTCATTAGCTCAGCATGAATGTGTTGGTGACTCATTCACTGATGGATTCGGTTGTGACTGTGCAGAAGAACAGCCTGTTCGGTCGTCCACATCCAACTCAGTCAGCTCCGCAGCAGCAAGAGCAGCCATGACACGAGCAAGCAAACTGGACAGCAAGCCTTCAACCGGTGGTCGCAAGCCTGGGTGGCTCAAGCTTTGACAGCAAATCGTACGAATCAATCGATTCCTACACCCTGAGTCGGGCAATCGTCACGAAATGAGTCAAATGGTGGAAGTTGGCAGGCAGGATGGAGCTTTCATCACCATTTACGCATTCCCTGCGCTTTGATCACTTCCCAACTTCTTCCATCTCTTTGTGACTTCGGTTGGAGCTGTGGCTCCAACCGAAGGTACAGCATTTCCTGGCTTTTGCTGGGTATATTCTGTATTCTGTCGCCTGCACCAGCGCGTTTCTTGGTTCTAACTAAAGGAAACAACGTGGTGTTGACTGAACTCTTGAAGACGCATCAACCTCTGAACCAACGACACCACAGTGGTGAACACTAGACTCAGTTCGTGCACTGAGAGCGTCTGGTCAGCGACATTTGCCAGAATCATTGAAGTTGACAGCTTGCTTTTTGCGTGACGAGCCCCACTGAGACAAACAGCAGCAATGGATGGCTTATGCACTCAATTTCCCTCCAGCAATCATTTTTCTTCTTCCTTATGCCGGAAAGAGAGCAGCAAGCAAAACCGTCCATTTGTCACGTTCTCCTTTGTCATCGCTTGGTGTCTGTTGCTCCATATCACTTGCTCACCAGTCAAAAGTGTGGTGTCGAAAGTGATAAGATCCACAAACCGGTTCCAAGCGTTCAGTGGGAGCTTGAGTTGACCGCTTGACGACCGCCGCGTCGCGTGCGTCGGCATAGCCTTTGGAACACATTTGAAGGAACCAGATTCTGAGTTGCGATTGGGGGCACCTCAAGTCACGAACGTCGCACTTGAACAAGTGCCGTGTATGTACGGCTCCTGTACAGTACCCCACCCGAATTCTTTCCTCTCGAGTTCAAGCTTCAAGCGGGCCATACAACAGAAACGGTTTACTCTAGCGAATCCAGTTTCCTTCTTTGTTGGATGATGGATTGGATTGAGGATGATGGACAGGAGGGACCAGAAGAGAACCAAAAAAAAACCCAAAAAAATCGAATGATGGATGAGGGAACAACGGAAAGGTTGGGTTTGGATTTTTGCAAATCGGTTTGACGCACCAAAGAGCGTGCAAGCGAAAGAGAAGCAAGGAAAGAGGGTTGTTAGCCAGGGTGTGTTTGTGTGTGCATTCAGGTCAAGCGCGTAAGACGACACGTGGAAACTTTTGTGGTTTCACTTGACTTGATTGACGGGCAGTTGCTTTTTGCTGCTTGTGTTTGTGCTTTGTGTCATGGGCATGAAATGGACGGACTGAAAAAGCGAATGAGCAAACAGTCAGCTTGCCGTACACGGTAAGAGTAAAAAAAAACACTGTGCACTGCCATTCGCGTCGTCGATCCCCTTGCGCCACCGCTCCTTCAAGTCAAAGCGAACGCGGAACTCGATGTGAACTGGAGGAGAGCTGGAGGAGAGAGGAAATGCAGTCAGTCAGTCGCTTGCTCCAGTCTCTGGTTGAGCTTTGAAATTGAAGCATGCAAGGAAGACCACCTGGCTCTTCACATGCGACTTGGTCTGTCTATTGTGCATGCCTTCCTGTCTGTCTCATCGTCAAGTTCGTGGTTTTGCTTCCTGCCTGCATCCTTTGTCGACCGTCTGTTTTGGTCTCTTTAGTTTGGTGGGTTGGTGTGGTGGCTGGGTGTGACATGTCGCGATGCGGCGCTTAGCGGCGCAATTGTCAGCTGAGCATTCACGTCAATCGAAGTCTGCACGCAGTGGGTCTTGTCTGCTGCAACTACGCTCGCTGCTGTTCCATTACTGCCTGGTGTTGCACGCCCCTCCCTACTAGCCAACCGTTTTGATATTCCAGGTGACCATCCCAATGCGTCAAACGAATGTGCAATGGAATGGTTTGGCCGATGGTGAGCCCAGCATGCTTCAAGATGAAATCGCATGATGGATAGATGCACTTGCAGTGACACCAAACACGACGGCTGACTGGACTGTTGCAAGTCTACCTCAATCGTTGCGCAAGAGCAACACGCGTGAACACCTTTGAGACAAAAGTCAGAATGCGAAGGATCTGGAATTCCTGCAACTCGCGCCCAAACCAATCCCGAAAAGCGCCAAAAAAAGCCCCCCAAGAGGTGTACCACGGACAGACATGGCCGGAAACCCATGATCGCAATTCGTCGGAATTCGAGCGTCGATGAATGATGGATGGACGGATGGATCTGTGGTCGGGTCGGTCGGACGATCCCTCTGAATGACAGCATGTGCGCCTGTCGTGGGCTGGGAAAAAGATCTTGGGACCTTCGGGTGTCCTAGAGCTGCCGCGTGTTCATCATCACCGGATGTAGCGTAGTATGACGAGCATCAAGAAAACTCAGGAGATCTGGGCGACTCTGGTGGCAAAAAAGATCTCACTCAAGTCCAAATGATTTCTCACATTCGCTTACGAGGCCCTTCTTACTTGCTCTCTCAGCTAAGATCCCACACGCCTTATATACAATACCAACATCCACATTTCTATCATACACGAAAGAGAAGAGTGCTAAACGCTCGTCAACTCTTCATACACTTTTTACAACAATTGGCGTGCTCGAGCCGAATCCGACCGTTTGATCAAAGCGTTGGTCTGGCAATCAATGGAGCAAAAGCCTGGCGTGGACGTGAGGTTCTCAAGATACGACCGCGAGCAATTGCAGCACCGTTGAGTCTCCGAGTGCATACCATTGTCGTAATACGAGGAACGACGGTTTTCAGAACTGATCAAGTCGTTAAGAACGTAAAACACACTTCGCTTGGAGCCTAACAAGCTCTTGGTTGTACCGCGTTTCTTGGAGATGTATCCGTCTTCAATCAAACGAGTGAAAAGCATTGCGCCGTTCGCGCGCGTCTTGACAACTTCGGCATCCATGAGCCAATTCACAGCCTCAGACTGAACGAAATAATCGTACCAAAGGCGGGTATTCTTGTCGCTGGAATGGAATGCGATCACATCAATGGCTTCATTCAACAGCTCAGCGTCCATTTCAATGGAGCCTTCACCCCAACTTGAGATCGGCGAACCAGCACACGATGACATGGCACCATCCGAACACGAAGTATATCCACTGTTGCTTCCACCGGTGTTCACATCCTTGCAATCCTTGCACACCCGCACGCGGGTCTTGTATCCGAGATCGGGCAGCGAATCCCAAAACGGCGAGCATTCGGCACACACCAATTCTCCGCACGCGCGGCAATGGTGGCGGCGACGCATCCAATAAGAAAACTCTCTCCCACAGCAATTGCAGGTATCGCTGGATTCATCGGGACGCCATTGGGGTTGTTGACTGGGGTTGGAAGTCGCGTTCACAAACGACGGCGAGGAAGCACGGCCGACAGCTTGTTGCAAATGATCAAGTGGTTGGTGTTGTTGCTCGAGAAGCAACAGATTCTCACTCGGCGAGTTCTCAACAATGACGGAAGTCGTGGCAAGCACTTGAACACCCATAAATAACACAAATGGACGAACTACTGACGCGAATTCTTTTGTGATGCTGCACACGGGATGGATTGATGATGGGAATGGACTGAAGATGCACGGATGGAACAATGCACTGGGTTTTTACTTAAATCTCTAATCGAGTGATAATCAAATCAATCGGCTGAAACGGGGCAAATGGCGGGTCCAAGACGGCGCTAAATACAAAGCCAACTGAATTGAGTGAAGTTCACGTGTGGGGAACGAGGCAAACTGGCAACTGAGCTCTGAGGGCCAAGGTCTCGCACTCCGCACTTGTGCTCTCGAACGAGAAAGCGACAGCAAGACCACGAGAAAGAAGAAGAACAAGCGCGGAGCACATCCCCTTTCCTTCCTTTCCCTTTCTTTTTCTTCCCTTCCGTGTGTCAGTCAGTCACTACACCTCTTTTCCCTCACACTTCGTCTTCTTTCTTTCTTCAGGGTCGCACCACCGTCATCGCTTGCCGTCTTGGACCCCATTTGCGATCCCAACTTACCGTACAGCACAAAGTTGCACATCACACGATAACATAAAACACCAAACCTGCCAAGAAAAAAGGACCACGGAACCTCTCTGTTTGCATGACCGAGTCAGGTACCACACAGCCAAATGGCTGTCGCTGGGATCAAAGTATATAGAAAGATCCTGTGAAAACAAACGCAACCCTTTGATTACATGGAAGTCGTTTTAATTCAGCAAGGCAGCGATTGGCTCAAAGGGAAACGACACCTGTGGAATTGGATGGACCAAGGTTTTTTCTTTGTGCAAGCAGGGTTTTTCTATGTCCACCCAAACAGTTTTTGCACAAGGATTCAGGGTTAAATTGTCTCACTTTGGTCGTGTTTTTGATGGGTTGGTCGGTGGATACTGTATCATACCGTATCGATAACCGGAGCACCTGACCCACGAAAGCGCTGCATGCAGTGGGTACCTGTATGGCACTCAGCCTCTGGTTGGCTCTGACTCTGGCCCGCCTAAATGACTGACTCTATTGTCAGGTCGTTGGATCGCAGTTGAGCATGGAAAATGGGAGGACTGAGAAGAGTCCTCCTCTCCAGTCTCCAGAGGCGACGGTGACATCCACGAGTGGTCTGGTGGGTGGTCTGCCATTGGCGTTCTCAGATCCTTGGTGGGGCAACTACCTGCTTTCTGGATTCCCAAATGGATGCCTTTGCCGTCCATCGTGACAAGCACACCTTTCAACACGTTGGTGGGAGTTCTAACACATTCCGCTTTGAGCTGCTTTCCACGTGGAGGCCAATGATAGTCTCCCTTTTGGCGGGATGCGTGGCATGTTTGGTCCATTAAAGGGGGACTGCTGTAGGTCGTTTTCTCAGGACCGTTGATTTGTCGTGCTCAGAGCGTAAGTCTATCGCGTGACCTGCTTCACCCGCTTTGCATTCAAGAAAAGCCTTGTATGTGAAGCAGTTCTTCAAGCAAAGTGTGTCTTTTCTTATCCATTTTGTACCAGCCCAAAAGGTGGGGGAGCTGGCAAAACTGGATCTTGCCATGGATGGAAATCGCTGGTACTGTACCAATGCTGGTTGCTGGTTGGAATGGACGAGTAAGTATGTGTAGTACGTGTACTCACTTTCGGGTGGAGGTCGTCGCCGTTGGCCTCCATTTCTGTGTGCTCCGCATGGAATGCGCAACGACGAGAACTAGACGAAGAAGAAGAAACGATCACAAATGGCCCTCTTTGTGGCTGGCATTGACTGGGTGTTTGGGTTGGGACGGCGAGGTGGTTGGTTGCGTTGGCTTTTAGCTGGATCTGATCTTCTTTCTTCAGTGTCTTTGCAGCCAGATTGCATGCAGGTCCCCATGGATTCACTTTTTCATCTACAATCACACCATCAAACTCCAGAACTCCAGAATTGTACTATTACATACCCTGCCACCCAATTGCGCTGCATTCATAGCAACCATCCAATCACCAAGGGAATGGGATCTAGCACCAGTATCATACAAACAAGCCAGCAAGCGATTGGTGTCTTGGAGATATGTCGCACCTACTGACTCCACTGCTGTCCCAAACGACGCACTGAAAACTTGCTCTCGCTCCATTTCCATGGCACCGGTGGCGAAAAAAGAAAGTGCGCGGTGCAAAGCAATCGGACGGATGAGACCAGAAGACGGTTTTTTCGCGCTGGTGCTTGCGCTTGCGCTTGCGCCTGCTCAGACAGACCCCTCAGGGAAGGAATGCACCAATTCCATGTAATCCTTCGCTGACTGACGCATTAGCTGATTCACTCACTAACTGGGTGGAGTGAAGAGCCCCAAAAGATCCGGAAGTGATGGCACGAAAGATCACGATGAGTGACCAACATCACAACAGCAACACGTTGCCCGCATGCAGTTCACATCGGTTCTCTTTCGTTCGCTGAACACAAACAGCGATCTGGTCCACAAAGCCCCATGCAAACTCACTAAACACCAACTCAGCGAACCCTGATGCATTCCAATTCAATTCTGGTCGGTAAGGGTTTCGTCTATCACAGGTCCTATAGAGTACCTGTTAGAATGCTGCGTTGCCTGCTTTCTCTTTAAAGCGAAACACTTCTTGACAGACCTGGAAGCGGTCTTTTGCCTTACGCTGTAAACAATGCCCCCCCACACGAAGTCGCAACAAGAACAGTGTGTAGCACCAAGTTGGAAAAGATGTTGGCTTTCTGGTCGACCACGCCATCATTGTTCAGTGTCAGCACGATCAGCAAACAAAAGTTTCCTTAAGTGTGGCTTTGACTTTATAAGCTGCGAATTGAACCGGTATGCGAAGCTGCTTTCAGGTTGGAAATGCCTGACCTACTGGTATAACATTCAAACAACAGTGACAGCTTCGTGAGTTGAGAGGTCCAAAACCTCTTTCTTGTTCACTGGAATTGATCTTGCTTCTTGCTTTTGAAATGAAAACGAATGGACGGCAATTCAAGATCTTCTCCATCCAAATCATTGGCGCAGACTTCAAGAATCAGATACTTCAACGTGGGGTCCAACGGTTTTTTCGTGACAGTTGCAACCAGTTCCGAGATCTTCATGTTCATTCGTTCCTTGGATCGGCTCTTTTGCGAGTACATGGCATAGAGGATCGTGACTCCATACGAGAGCATCGAGACTTCGGCCTGATACTCTTCCTCAAAGTATTGCAGAAAATCCTTCAGCGTGATGTCTCCCACATCCATTTCCAAACGATCCCATGCGGTCCATTTGAATTCTTCTCCCTTGAGCTGGGTCACCACCGTCTTCGGCTCAATTGGCTCGGAAAAAGCAAACAACGGCAATGCCAGGTTCACAAAACCGTTCTTGAAAGCTTCTAAGGGCTTGTCTTGAAACACCTTGACCAATTCAAAGCAGACGAGTCCCGTGACAAGCGCGGTTGTGGTGGCAATTGCAGGAATGATCTTGCCCGCGATGAACCGCGACTTGTGCATGTCTGCTTCGGGAATCTTGTAGCAACGTGCCCTCAAATTGGAAGCAGCAACGATAACCTCCATGTGGGAATCATCATCTTTGTCGAATTCCACTGCATGCATACGATATCCTGCAAGCGACGATGGGGATGGAAGCTCCTTGAGAATGGAGGCACACTGCGCATCAGGATTTCCACCAGCTGCAGCGGACGGAACCGACTCTTCCTCCTTCGCTTCGGCCTCGGAAGCAGCGATGCGAACTCCTTCTCGCGGCTTGAAAGCTGGTACTTCAGTGGTGGCAAGCACGCGAATAAAAGCATCACGATCATGATGACCAGTCAGCCCATAGTTTCTGGCGCGGGTGTTAGCTACCGAAACGATGAAATCCAAATGAAGCGGGTCGTTTGGATCAAATTTGATCGGGGTTGGAGGACGTTTTGGGCCCGACCAAAACGGAGTACCAGAAGTAGTCACCTGATCCAGTGGGAAATTGTGCAAAAGCTGTTTGATCTGATTGCTGAACATGTCTTCAAACTTGAGCCGAGCCCACACAATGCACTCCTCAAAAGTCAACGGGCGATGGATCACAAGCGAACTGCGAAGTCTCTCCAGCGTCTCCACCTTGGTGTTTTGTTGTGCGTCAAGCTGCTTCATAAACTCACCACCAGCCAAGTATTGGTTCACATCGCTCGGCGCCTGGAAGAACTCACCTTCAAACCAGTCTCGGGACCATTGGAGAGTGTGTTCAATCGCATTGGGGAAGTTCTTCAAGGTACAGATAGGGATACTCTTTTCAGGTGGATCCCGCGACGCTCCATAGTTCTCCGTCTTGTGGGGAACCACTATCTGGGTGTTTCCTTTGGTGCCCAAGGTGCCAGACTCCAACATAGGCAGTCCGTAAAACAGACATCGCTGGTCCATATAGAGTCGCGCCTCCACGTTGTCCAACGCCGTACAGACACCAGAAAGTGATTCAAAGAAGTCGTCGTTGAAGACAGCTTCGGTTTCACCACCGACTCGAGACACATACGACTTGACATGAATATTGGGATTCATGGCCTTGATAGCTCGACCAGCAACCTCGGATTTTGGTTGCTGCACATCCTTTGAACGGAACAAGAACTGACGGTTTAAATTGGATTTTTCAATCGTATCCATGTCGGTGATATGCACTGTGGCACCTTCATCGCATGCCACGCCCATCATAGCCCAGTTCTTGAGCATTTCACAGCCAATGGCTCCAGCGCCCACCAAAAACATGCTCAGCTTCTGGATGTTTGCCTGTAGTGTGCGGCCAAAAACCACGGTCTGAGCATCGTATCGCGTTCCTGCTGGTTTGAACTCCTCGGCATCTCCTTCAAACACCTTTTCAGGGAGACTCTCCATGGAATCAAAATAGAAGAATTGATGAACAGGGGTGAATTTAGAGCTGCAAGCCTTGATGGCTTCTTGCCCCACAATGCCACCAAGAAAAGCAGCCATCGGGGAGATAACACCTTGCGATCCACTTGCAAGAGCCAGGATCACTTTCTTCGCTTCTTCCGTTTCAATGTTCTCCGCACTGAAAAGCTTCTGTGAGGCGGCTTGCTTATTCACTTCCAGTGCAATCTGGTAGACTTGTTCAGCATCTTGTTTGGAACCTGGCTGTGGGTATGCTCCCTGGTGGCGTTCTTGGAACAGATCAAGTGCCTGGAACGCGATATGAAGCACATTCGAACGATCCAGTTTGGCAAAGTCGCTGATCAGGAATTCACCGGGTGTCGCCAATGCATCAGCAAGCTTCTTGAAGTGCATCGTGATTGGCTGCTTGACTTGATTCACATACCCTCCAGTCACATACGTGCCATTCTCAAAGCTTTTCTTGTCGGCCTCACTCTCGATACCCAACGTGAACGTATACGGTCCCGTCACGGTGATCTTGCGTGGACTGCACTCATTTAGGAACTCCAATCCTTGCACTTCTCGGAAAGTCACTGTGTCCCCTGTTTCCAAGCGATGTGGTGCATCGTCGTTGACTGTGACAAGTGGAGGCACGGACGACGAAATTGACGAGACCATGCAAGTGATTGGCTGCTCCCCATCCTTATCCGAAACCACAAAATTGTCACCAAAATCGCAAAACACCGAGCCAAACACGCCACGAGCTTCAGTGGAGAGGAAAGCAATCGATTTGGCGTGGCAAATGGCATTAATGCGCTGTGCTTCTTTCAATGGTGCGTTCACCATCACCACGGCCTAACCACAAACGAGCGACAAAGCAACATCAGCAGTTTCTCTTGGCATATAGTAAGAAGGCAGCCATGGAATACCCCAAAGAGGGAGAGGAAACCTTCTTCCAACGGTTCCGAAGCCACTTGGACTTGCACATAAGGATTGAGTTCGGCCAATTTGTCCACACACGCGGCCGCACGTGGCTTGCCTATGTCTTTCTCACTCAAATAGAATTGCGACGCCAGATCTAAGTGGCTTGTGGGCAACGGGTCATGCAACGTGACGCTCTTCACGCCAGCGAGAATGATGTTCTTAGCGATTTCCACTCCCAGGCCATTGAGTCCCACAATCAGCACGTTGGCCGTGCCCATCTTCATTTGCGCCTCATGGCCCATCACATATAGCTGACGGCTGTACAGGCTCTCATCGATCGCTTGGGCCTTGCTGTCAACTGGATTGGTCATATTGTTCTTGTTCCTTGGGGGTAGATAGGAGTTGTTTTCAGAATCCAATCAAACTGCACTCGGCCAGCAGTATAACAAAACATTCCGAGTCAGATGAATTCCAGATTAGTGCAATCACCGAGCAAGGGCAGACGAGAGCTTTGGCGCAACGCTCAAAAAGGAATCTACACTGACCTGTCAAGGATCCTTTCACGAGCGCAGCAGATCCCTCGCAGCAAGCCAATGGCAACAAGAGGACTAGTGCAAACCCATCATCAGAAATCTTTTCAGTTCCTTTTCTCCTCTGCTGCCATTTCGTTCACACAAAACAAGCAAAAAGGAAACCAGTTCTTGGCGGCCACGCGGCGGCTTTTTCTGGCTGCAACTCACTCACCTCAAGCAACAAGAAAGCTTTGATATGATTCAGTCTGTGATTTTCAGCCAATGAGGGAAAAGATTGGCTCCTGTTTTCAACCAATCCGCGCGTCGTTTGCCAAGATGCTTCCTTTCCCCAAACGGTTTTGGGTGTCGGTTACTCCCTTGAAAACACCTCGTTTTGGTGGAGTCGTGCAGTGAGGTTTTATTTGGTGGCGGGAACCTTGACTGCTTTGTGCGACTCAAAAAGGGCGCGTGATCGTTGAGCAGCGGCGGGATTGGTTGCCTTTTGACCTGACCAGGAAGCACGTGCGAGCGGGGCGTCCACACAGGCCGAGGAGAGAGGCAGCACCTTGCACAAGATGAGTGCTAAA
Source organism: Paralagenidium karlingii (assembly GCA_027475765.1). Lineage (NCBI taxonomy): Eukaryota > Oomycota > Peronosporomycetes > Paralagenidium > Paralagenidium karlingii. The sequence continues at coordinate 162,160 of JAMFLO010000004.1, forward strand.
GAGCCAGAAGTGGAGATCGAGTTCGACATGGGCGACGACAGCGCCAGCGACCCCGAGACGCGACCGGACCCCACCACCAGCCACCACCACCACCAGTCTATTCCAAACAGCATTTCTTGCGATTTGATGGCTGGTTCGACGGCAAATGCAGCAGATTGGCATCAGGCAAACAATGATGGAGGCGCTGATGCTTCTTTAGTGCTTGCAGAAACCCATTCTCATGCTCCCAACGATCAACGAACAACTGAAACCTCTGCCATGGACCAACGCAAGCGCAGTCGTCAGGACAACCTTGAAGAAGAAGACGAGCAACGAACGCCGTTGAAAGCCAGTAAAAGTGAACAAACCAGTGACGTGGCTTCTTCCAGGAAGAAACAGATACAGCAAGAGCGCGACCAAGAGGATGTGGATGACAAGCGCGAGAAGCGCAATATGGGCCAAATGCAATCCACGTCCGAAGCCGATTCGGACAGTAATTATCACGATGAGGAATTCGACGCGAAAGAAAGTAAGAAGAATGTGTATCAAACCCCCCGCAAGCTGCGCAAAGAGTTGCAAGAAGCGCAACGAGAAAAGGACAACGAAGCGTTTTTGAGGCCCGAGTACGAAGAAGTGGGCGTGACGCGATCGGGTCGGAAGATCACCAAGCGCAAAACCACGACCACCCCAGTCAAGAAAAAGCCGGCCACGCCTGCGAAAAAAGTGGAAAAGAGAATGGAGGAAGACGACTTTTGCGGCATTTGTGGTGAAATGGAAGATGAGCAATTGAGTGATATGGTGCTTTGCGATGGGGGCTGCATGGGATCCTATCATTTACTGTGTCTCGGGCTGGAAAAGCCTCCACAAGAGAAAGAATGGCTCTGCGAGCAGTGCCGAACGAATGAACAAACGTGCTTCCTCTGTAATCGTGTGGGCACCATCAATGAACGCGGCGGGGTGTATCGATGCAGCGTGCAAGGGTGTGGCAAGGCCTACCATCAGGCCTGTATCGATGAAGATCCGCTAGCGATCCGACTGAAGAAACGACCCGGTTCCAAGAATGAACCAAATGCGAATGGCGAGACAGACGAAGAAGTGACCGATTTGTCGATCGAAGAGCAAAAGCAAATGGAGCGCGAACGACTTCCGTTCCGCTGTTCACGACATGTTTGCCATGTGTGTGAGGAAACCAAGCGATCCAACGAGTTTATGCGATGCTTGCGATGTCCAAACACCTTCCATGCCCAGTGTGTGTCTCCCAGTTGTCGTTACAACAACGTTGGGCTGCTGTGCTCGAAGCATCCCGATGATGATCTTCCAAGGCTTCCCGATTACTTTTTTGCTGATCAGAGTACCGAAGCCGTTACTGTTGTGGATCGAGGACTGCGAATTCCGATGCTGTTTGTGCCAAAGGCAGAGCCAAATGCATACAAGGCCAATGACGTGCACCATTTTCGACTACCGGTGCACTTCATGACAGATTTGGATAAGCATCCACCGGTGTTCCGCAAATTGGTCAAGAATATTTACACGTTCAAGCCTCCAAAAGTGGATTTGGAAGACGTACCCCAGTGTGTCTGCAAAGACCACTGCGGGGACCAGTGTATCAATCGCTTGAGCTTCACGGAATGTTTTGGCCCAGCTCCAGTTCCTGGCGCTAAATGGAGTAAAGATGTGAAAGATTCCAATTGCAACCTCGGTGAGCACTGTGGCAACCGTGCGTTGCATCAGCGAATCTATCCTCGGTTCCAACGGTTCCATACGCGAGAAAAGGGATGGGCGCTGCGTGTCTTGGAGGAAGTGAAAGCAAGCACGCTCGTGATTGAATACGTCGGAGAAGTCATCAATGAAGAAGAAAAAGAGCGTCGGTTGATGGAGCATGCCAAGAACACCCCAGAAGACAAGAACATGTACATCATGGAATTGGGCAAAGGAACATACATCGATGCGCGGTTCAAAGGAAGTGAGTCGCGGTTCATCAACCATTCTTGTGATCCGAATTGCCATTTATTGAAGTGGAGCGTGAAAGGGGTGGATCGTATTGCGATCACAGCACTTCGCGACATCAAAGCTGGCGAAGAATTATCGTACGACTACCAGTTCCATACACGACAAGCGCTGGAGTGGAAATGCTTTTGCGGTTCGAAGAACTGTCGTGGTACGATGGCCCCGGAGAAAATCAATCAGCGGAAACAACAAGAGGAAGCTGCTCGCAAAGCATCATCCAAGAAGCTTTCGAAAAAAGAAATGCTGCTTCGAGACAAGAAGCAAATCATTCAACAACGCATGCATGAGCACAAAGAAGCGAAAGCTGCGTTGAAACGTCTGACGCTGACGACCCAAGTGAGTCTTGGCGACTTTGCAAATTCGACGTTGAAATCCAACGTGCGTGTTGGGCCCGCGCCAAGAGAGTTTACGCTGGCAAGAGCGGCACATGTTTTCCTTCCAAGGAACGCAATGATGGGATCGGATTTCTTGATGCGCAAGCATTTGCGCAAGCGTCGTCTCAAAGAGAAACGCAAAGCAGCACGATATGCCGCAGCTTTTGACGAAGCGTCGGTGAGCAGTGGCAGCAAATTGGAGGAAGAAAGCGATTTGGACCTTGACACTTCATCGGTGGAGACAGTAGAGACAGCAAGTTCTGTGGATCAAACGGAGAATGGAGTGGAACTGCTGGGGACACGCGATGCTCCGATTGAGTTGGAGGAATCGTCAAGCTCAGAACGGGAAATGGAGGTCAAACAGGAGGAGTACCAGTCATCATCAGTTGCGTCACCATCGAAGGATGTCGAAGAGGCCATTGAGCTGGAGTTTGATACTGATGAAGGCAGCAACTCAACAGCAGCACCGTTGACTGAAGCGTCAAAGAGTGCCGATGATCAAGACAAACAACGTTTTGATCGCAATGTTGTTCATTCTGCCATGGAGGCTGATATAAATCAGAAGTTAGCCATGGAGGTTGATGACACAAATGACCTGGAGTTTGAAGTGGAGTCCAAACCCACAAGAGAAGAAGAACAAGACATCGAATTCGTGGTGGATTCAGATTCCAGTTTAGGAAGTGACCAAAAGAAGCGCTCCAAGACAGCACATGTGGGTCAAACTGCCACGACCGCAGGGACACAACGGACTGGAACTGAACAGGTTAATAACAAGCGACGCTCTCGCCAATGGCCTCGAATTGCAAAGCCGCTAGTGCAACAGAGAGCGCGCGATGTGACCTCGGGAAAAACATCGACGGCAGCGCAATCTGGGAGTGTCGTGGACAACCGCAAGTCTCGACAGGGATGGCCCAGAATTGCCAAACCCTTTCTGAAAAGGACCAACGGCCATCAACAGCTTCAAGAGGTAAACTGCGCTGCCCATGGAGGTGGGTCATCTCCTGATATGGAGTTTGACACGGGTGAAGACGATGCCCAGAATCCCCAGTCTCCAGTTCACAACGGCAAGCATTCCCAAGTCAGTGCCAAGAGTGGCAGCAAACACGATGCTATGAAGAAACCCAATAGTTTACGAATGCACAGCTCTGCCTCAAAGGCCAACCATTGAGAGGAAGCATGGTTGTCCTCAGTGCTGGTCAAGACGGCAGCATCTAACTTAGGTTTGAATGCAAAACACACAGAATCTGCTCAAGTGCTTGTTGGCTGTGTGTGAAATCGATGATTTGCTCCATTCTGGTTTGGAAGAGAGAGTGATGCGATGCATTCAAAGCGCTTGCTTGACCATCCCAACGTCCTTGGAGTTGATCTTCCATGCTCGCGTGGCATTGATGTCAGTTTACGTTGTTGCACGGGCTGCCGAGGATATCCACGAGGTTGCGACTAATGGAAACAGTTGCGCATTCATTTTCAGAGCTTTCCTCGAAACTCGACGGTGTTCACATTTACACGCTGCAACCTTTCCAATTGAATTCGCAACAAATGCTCCGCTCCATGCGCTGCGATGCTTCTTGATGCCGATGGTTTTGGCGTTGACGTGCAAAAGGCCCAGATCCTTCTCGGAATTCAACGGTGCTTCCACGTTGCCAACAAGTCATTTGATCACTATCCAAGCTCATTATTCAGCCCCTGCGGTGGGTCGGCATGTTGCCGACACTGCTCGACTGGGCATGGATCATGGATCATTTATGCAGAGCTCCATAACTCATTTTGGCCAATCAGGGGGCGTGGATCCTCTTTGGTTCAAGACAGTGTTGCACGAAGCTCATTGGCCAGTTCAATCAACATCCGACCCCCCCCCCCCTAGCGCGATTTTGGCGGCAAATCGCCCCTTGTCTAAAAGGCCCAACCACGCAGAGGTGTCGTGGGTTTCCTTCTAGCTGCAGCCGCCACTTCAAGACGCCACCGTAAGTGAACGAAAGGAAGCAAAGCGAATGGCGGTGAAGAGCAAGAAAGCGACTTTCGATTTGAGCAAATGGTTCAATTCCAACACGTCGTTGGCGCCGACGGCGTCCATTGAAACCGTGTTGACGCGGCCCACCAAACCACTGGACAACCAAGTGGATCTCACCAAAGAAGAAGAAGACGACAAAGACTTGACAAAACAAAAGCTGGCGTCGCCGTCACTGCCACCGCCACCAAAGACCGAAGACAAACCGGAAGAGACCAAAGAACGGGAAGTGCATGCAGACAAGGCAGCCGCGTCGGGCCAAGACGCTACCGAATGCTATGTGTGTGGCGCTCCGGATCCTCCATATGTCTCCACCAAAGCCTTTAAGGGCGTCGCTTCCGTGGCCGTGTGTGGCGTCGCCTGTGAACGCGACTACTTGCGCGCGATGGATCGCAAGCCACGCGCCAATGACCATCGGGAAATCCTGCTGCGCAGCAAACGCCATACCAGCGAGCCATTGACTGCCTCGACTCCCAACAAGCGCTTGAAACGCGAGTCTTTGGGAAAAAAGCAACAACGAGGTGGCAGAAAGTCACGCAGACGTGATGATGAGGGCGACGATGACGAAGAAGAAGAAGAGTCTCACCGAGAAGAACCCGAGCCAGAAGAGTTTGAGCTGGACGGAGATGAAGAGGAAGAAGAAGACAACGAGCTGTACAACGAAGACCAAGTGACCGACCACGAGAACAAGCGCCAAAGACGGTCGCTTCGATGGTTTGAGGAGTCGTTTGAAGATGAGATGACCGGATCCAAAGCGACGCGAAGCTGGTGGCCAGGCGCGTTGGCGTTCTTTGACTTTGTGTATCAACGACATGGCATGTGGCACAGGTGGGTTGGTGGCGCATTTGAGCTTTGGAGCAGGTGGAACGTGGACGGAAGCGAACGAATGAATTGACTGAATGCATGGTTGATTGTCGATAGTTATGCGACTGGCGATATGGACCCGAAAGTAGATCCCGAGTTGATCCGCTATGGTTCGTGAGCTGTTGCGCCCTGCTTGCTGCTGTGCCTGGCCGACTGATTGATTCTGGATGTGAACTCTTCTGCTGTCTAGGCACTTGCAATATCTATCGAGAATTGGATCGCAGCACTTCGTATTTGCGTAAACACGTGATCAGGTTGGTGGGTTTTCCCGCTGCCAAAGTGCACATGAGGATGGCATTGGGATCTCATCGGAAATGTGGCATCATCGGTGGTCTGTCAGATGGCAACAAGCTCATCAAGGCAAGTTGAGTGTTCGTGAAGTACTGTGGATGACCATCGTCTTTCGCCTATGCAATCGACTCGAGACTTTCCACAATCTCAAGCCTGCGGGTATTCCAAGCACAGACAGTTATCCAAAGTTCACGATCAGGTGCGAGTGTGCGACCGACCTGCATGGCCTCCAGTGGGTTGGTCAACTCACCACCTGCTGGTTTGCTTGTTGTTGATCAGTATTGCGACGTATGCCAAACGCCATAGCGACAAAGAGATGTTTGGAGCTCGTCGAAACATGACGATGATCCGGTACTTGGGCATTTTGGACAAATTGCTCGAGAATTTGGACACGTTGACCATTCGAATCAAAGAAAGCGAATCCTCCAAACAAGTGTTTGAGACGCTTCAAGCTTTCCAAGACAATGCGTTGGGCTCGTTCACGTGCTGGCAAGTGACCGCCGACTTGATGGAGCTGTATTTGCTGGGCAAACGAGAAGCGGACGATGAATTCGTCTGGTTGAGTGCGGATGCCAAGTGAGTTTTGAACAACGCTGCGGTGTTTTGTGGAGTCTTGTCAGCGGATGCTCACCCGTAGGCGTGTGTGTCCGCTCATGCATGTAGGCTTAGTCTCGAACAGATCTTTGGTAAACGTCGCGCACGAGCCACCGAGGGGGTCAGCCTAGCCAAAGTGCTGCAGCTTCGTCAGATCCAGGCGTTCCGAGCGCTGGAAGTGGATTTCCCGTTCTACTCCAAGGAGAAACTCAACCTGAAGAACATTGGTCACGCGTTGCACGGCTTCCAGCAGTATCGTAACATCAAACTCATCCAGTTTCGTCGCCAGGGAAGATTCAAGTCGCTTAGGTTGACCTGCCAGCCCAAGGCGTACGACTCTCGGTCGTACATGGCCGACAACGACGTGTGTGAAGTGTGTGAAAAAGGCGGCGACGATGACAAATCGGTGCTGTGCGATTTGTGCAATCGTAGTTTCCATTCGTACTGTCTGGGGATGGACGAGTTGCCTCCGGCGTCGTGGGTCTGCGCGGATTGCCAGAACTTGAACGAGCGCACGGAGCTGGGACTGGTGGAACCCACTGATCCTTCGGATCCGCGCGCCGAGGAGTCAGGGGAAGACAAAGACGAGAACGAGAACGGCGTCTGAGCGATAGACAGGCATGGAATGAAACCGCGAGAGTGAGTTGAAGTGTTGAGTTGAGTGTGATTAACCCGCCTCCTTTTCCGACCGAATAATAACAATGCCAACAGGTGATGAATGAATGACTGGCGAGGTCGAGCGCCGACTCTACCCGACGGGCTTGTGCTGGTTGGGATTCTCTTCGCGTTTGGTTTTCCAGAGCGTTTTCATTTGCTGGTAGCAGTTTTGCTTCTTCCAAATGTAATAAAACGCGATCACTTGACGACAACTCTTGGAGCCGACCTGGACGCAAGAATGCCATGCACGTTCAATCAACGAGCCCGTTGGATTGGGAAGCAGACCATTATCTCATTCGGCTCGACATACCACTTGAGTGATCTGATAGAAATCCTTGCCGTAGTACTCGATGGCAGCTTCAAACACCATGATTTCATGAGGAGTCCACGTGTCTATCAGGTCGTCATATCCCATTATGGTGTCAATTGCAAGACGTGGTGGCGCTGTCAAAGAGATGCTCGCATGGTTTTACCTATAGCCATCGGTGTACGCAGCGATGAAGTGGAACTTGTGAATGGCAAGAGAAAATCATGCGCTTGCAGACCAAACTGACCACCACCACCGATTTCGTCAGTCCAATGCAATGAATCGGTCGAGTTGATACCTGAACACACCGGATTGGCGAACTGCAGTTGGTCCAATGACACCGTTCGCGCCCTTCTGGTCGCATTTAGCACGCGGATGCTCTCAAACAACTCTCGCATGCACATGGCGCGATCTGACGCATGTGCAGCCAACATAAACCATCAACTTGGTCCAACACAGGAACGTCTCCATCTCCTACTCACTTTTGGCTTTTTGCACTGCTTCAAGTCTTTCTGACGAAGTTTGATGACGCAGTTTCCGAGGACTCTTCAACTTGGAGGTCGCCGCAGGGGTATTTGTTGCAATTGACGGCGAAGCATCACTGGTTAGTTCGCTATTTGGTGACTTGTATGGCTGGTATTTCTTCCAGATGTAGTAAAATGCCACAATGTCTTTGACGGATTTCTCTGGAAGCTGCACAAAACGGCAAGACGACCATGCATCGGACGGATGCCTGTTAGCTTCGCCCTTCCCTGTCTCTGGTTTTGGTAAACGATAAAAGCATTGGACAAGACCCACGTATTTCTTGACCAGATGAAACTCTTTGCCATAATGAGCAAAAGCTTCTTCAAACAGACTGATCTCCAACGCACTCCAGTCATCTGCCATCGCAACGGTTGCAGTCAGAAGAACGTTCAGACCGACTTGATGGCTCGCATAGGCTGATAAAAAGCATCAAGCTATGGCCAACACCAACCGATCACAAGTCGCGTCCGCAGAGGAGACACCAGTGTGTGAATGGATTCCGCCGTTCGTTTGGCATTGAATTTGAATTTGTACTGCGCGTGAGTGTAACATGGCGTGGCAGGTCCATGTCGATCAGAGCCAGTACACAAAGCATTGTGACAGCTACATCAGCACACCGTCCAATTCGCCAGTCTCAAAGCACTTTTCTCAACTTACTGGATGCGAACGCAAGCAATTGGCCTTGAGAAACCGCGTGGCGTCTCGTTGGATATCGTACAGTGCACGAATGGCTCGAAAGTATCTTCTCGCATTGCGTACTTGCACTGCACAACCCATAGAAATTCCATCAATTCCATCATGCCATCGCTTGTTTTCTTTAATTGCCTAGTTGTCACTGAATGCTTCACCATGAATATCTTCGCGTGGTCGTCCGTCTCGCCAGTATTGAGCCGACTTGGCAAGCTGTCGTTGCGGCGGACCATCGCTGGTCTAGAACAAGTCACAATGGCAATCCAAAGCGTGGCATGGTCAGCACTACGAAGCCACATTCATCTTGCTCTTGATCTTCTTTGAGCTGCCATTAACAAAGACCCAAACGACCAAATGCTCAAATGCCAGCTCAAAAGATCTCGGCGCAGGACAACGCCGTTGCCACAGCGCTCTTTGGTTACCAGTCGCTTGACCACTGGTGGCGAAAACGGTGAAAACGGAGAGGAACACGAGAGATTCAGCCGCTTGTGCTTGTCGTTGGCAACGATCGACGTCTTGTTCACGCGAAGCGGCTCCTCCAAAGGCGTTTCCACTGCGCTTTCCATCGCGATTCTGCTGCCGTCGTGCCGCTCCTGAGGTCTCAACCGCAAATATACTCACACCTGAACGAGTTATAAAAAGCAGTTTCTAACTGCAATAGGAGGGTCGCTCTGACAACATTTAACGGGTGCTTAGTTGCATGCCGAATCAGAATCGGAATCAGAATCAGAATCAGAATCTCGTGTGCATTTGCAATTGATGACCCATGAGTGATTGGCAGCAAGAAGAGCTCGCCAAAGCGTTGGGTTCTCGCTATGTCTGGAAGTTTTCCCAGCAAAGCAACAGCAAATTCAAGCCAGGACTGATCGCTCAAGTGCATGTGCCAAGTGCCTACGTGTCGCCTTTTGTGGAACTGGCGTTTGCGACCCATCCAGCGACATTTACCATCACGGATGGCGCCGATGTCGACGATGCACAAGAGCAGACTGCTCTTCCGGACCTCATTGTAAGCAAACGCAAAGCATACCATTGATCTCTGCGTTGCTCATTAATTCACACCGTCTCTCGATGCCTCGTGTTTCAATGGAGTCTAGTGGGACGAGTATGAGAACCTCGACTGGCCCAGCATTCTCAAGGGCCGTGTGATCGCCAACTCCTATTGTGTGCGCAAGGGTCTGTCGCGAAAGGCCCAGTTGTCCATTTATCTGTCCAAATACATCAAAAAGCATCCGGATTGCCAGTTGAAAAAGTCCCTCCCACGCACCATTGTGGTCGACACCTGGGAAGCCTTTGACCGCAGCCTGGCGCAACTGGGCATTCCATTTCGCCAACGACTTGAAAGCTGTTTGTGGGAAGTGGAACAAGTGTTCGAGAAAGAGCCAAACTCGGTTTGGATCATGAAGCCTAGTGCCACCAACAAGGGAGCCGAAGTCAACGTCATCACCAGCTATGACCAGTTCCAAAAGATTGTGTTTGAGTGGACCGACATTCGTGAGTGGGTCGTGCAGGAGTACCTGGAGCGACCTTTGCTGTTGAACAAACGCAAGTTCCATATCCGTGTGTACGTGATGGCCTTGGGTTGTTTGCAAGTGTTTGTCTACCAAAAGTGTCTGGTGCTGTGTGCCATGAACGCGTACGACCACGACAACTTTGAGCAAGAGCATTCGCACATCACCAACACATACCAACAGCAAAGCCATCCCGAGTTTGTGGAAAGCGAGTGCGTCTTGCTGTTGGAAGACCTGGAAGACTTTTTGAAAACCTCCAAGGCCCCCCAGGCCAACGATGCCAAGGCCACGATTCTGAACCAAATCAACGAAATCATGGGCGAAGTCTTTGATGCCTACAAAGGTGAATTCAGTGTGTTCCAGCCACTTGCCAATTGCTTTGAGCTCTATGGAGTGGACTTTTTGGTCGATGAAGACATGAACGTGTGGTTCCTGGAAGTGAACCCAGGACCTGACTTTCAACAAACTGGCACCCGCTTGAATTTTGTCATTCAAGGGCTCATGAAGGATACGTTGGCCATTGTATCGGACCACTTCTTCACCCAAGAAGAAAAGATCCAACCAGAGTCACTCGGCGACTTTGTCAAGGTGTACGACCAAGGATGGGGGTTTCGTGCCAAACAAACGGCCAACATGACGTTCCACGAGGACTGAGTTGGATTATAGTCATGCATTTCTCGCCTTAACATCATAGACGTGCCTTTGCTCGAGGTGGGCTGCTCGCGTTCTCCTGCATGCGCAAGGACTGGCTCTTGGGTCTGCATGGTTCGTCAACGTTAACCACGTTTGGGTCCACCAGAAAGTTCTCTGGATGCCAAAACATTGCATCATCGCTTTTTGGTTACGGTGGTGTTTGCTGAGAAGCGGCTGACTTGTGGACGACAAGCACTTGAAGGAGCTCTTGAAGGGGCTCACTTGATGGGTGGCTGTGCGTAGTCGACACATGGCGCATGTGACGGAGCTGCCATTGCACTTGAGGTTGCGGTCGCCACCAAACGAAACGTGACCGTGGCTGCAAGCACAAGCGTCGTCGCTGTTCTGACCGCAACAAGCAACTGATTGCTTGATCCATGAACAAGATTCTTGTGTAGAAGTGCTGATGGCGGTCGGTAGTCTGGCCAGGTGTTGTCTCTTTCTGCTTTGTGGCTGTAGCCTAAAGTGTTCCAGCACTCGTTGGGCTCATGGGCTTCCTGGCATACGCTATGCGTTCTATTGCTCTATTACCATCTCTATCACTTGTCCGCATAAATACTCCACAAGGCGATTTTGGTGTCCTTGGACGCCGACGCCAACATCTTGCTGTGCGGCGCAAAAGCGACACTGTAGACACTCTCCGAGTGGCCCTTGAGCACGGCGAGAGGTTTGCGCTTGCGGTAATCAAACACTCGCGCGCGGTGGTCCCATCCACCACTGGCAAAGATTCGCATGTCGCCTCGCACACACAGCGCACTGATACCACTGCCGGGTTTGCCAGTGAAAGGCACTGGTTTGGTCTTGAAAGCAAAGTCACTCTCCTCGCCACTGCATCTCTCCAGCTTTAAGCAATAGATTTGATTCTGAGACGTCCCACACAGCAAGGAGGTGCCATCACATCCAACGTCCAGGGACAACACTACAACAAGACACTCTGATCAGATCGCCGAATCTGCCACTGCCCGAAAAGTTAACGATACCAACAACAGTGCAACCTCTCTTACCAGGATCAGTGGCTTCCTCAAAGGTGGCCTCACCGACAACTTTGCCGCCAGCGCGTAAATCAAACAAAACCACTTGCCCTCCTTCGTACCCAGCAGCAACAAACGGCCCAGAACCGCATGAAGGGACGCCATAGGCTTGCTCACAAGGTGCTGCATTCGAGGAAGTGGAGGGCCGGTCAAAGAAAACCGTCGACATGCACATGCCTACAGAGAAAGAGAGTCCGAGAGAATGAGCAATCCATCAGACCCCTCACTCCGAGCGTTTTATCGACATTGAAGCATTGCTTCAAGGATCCCCGCTGCCGCTAATAGAGCCGGCTGGCTTCAATGCAACCCAGTCCGACAGCGTTCCCCCCTGGAAGAAATCGTGGAACCTGTTGCCAACGGTCAGGTCAGCAGGAATTCGTTCGATTTCTTTCGAGTTGTTCGACCAGGACGACGGGTGGCGGCGGCGGGCGGTTTTGGTTTCCTCTTTTCTCACCTTTCTTCTCGGGTCGAAGCGGCTGCAGCGTCATGGGCGCACTGGAAGAAGAAGAAGAGCCTTTCATCCGAACATCATAGACCACCAGCTGCCCAACCGCAGGAACAACTGTGTGAGGAGCAGACATGACATGCCACTGCAACCAAAGCAAGAGAAACCCACATTGGAGAGTTCACTGGAAGGCGCGACAATGGCATGGCGCGCTACACTCGGGAGGCTCGAAGACGGTGAGGAGTGGGGCCACCGGAACGTGGCGCATTTGGTAAACGAGTACGAGCCACAAAAGAATTCGTTGCTCGGTGACTGCAGCAAAGCGCCCTCTGCGTTGGCATCCCACACACGAATGAAGCCATCTCTTCCCTGAGTCACGAAATGGCTGGCACTTGAACCAGTGTCCAACGTGGACCACGCGTCAAGTCCAGTTGGAGCCATTAGCTGACCAGCACCAGCAGAAGAAACAGGAGCTAGACCAGGTGCACCAGATGAACCACAGCTGTCATGGCCGAATCTGAAGCTGCTATCTGGGGCATCGCATACGTTGGCGTAGGTCGTGTTGGTGGTGGGTGTCGATGCTGAAGCAGACTCAGACGCAGAAGCATGGAGCACTGCGACATGAAGAATGCCGGCGCTGGAGTGAGGCTGGGTGGACAGACGCTGGCGACGCGTTGGTAGGTTCCAGAGCTTGAGCTGGCCGTCGGCTGCTCCGGATAGAAGCAGCGAGTCGCTCAGAAAGCACAGCGCATTCACGGCACTGCTGTGGCCACGTAAAAAACCCACTGGAGCTGGCGCAAGTCGACGCGAATGGGACTCGGCCATGGCGTCAGCCAGCATTGCACTGAACCAATGAGGAATTGTCCGTGGCACCAGCAGATCTGGTGACACCCTCGGGTGTGGCACGTAGTGTGTTGGACTGTGGCTCTCCAGCTGATCAAGGTGCGACCTGCGACCATGAGAAAAATTGAGGTGGTGCACATAACCGCACCCCCAAGTTGAAGCAAGGCAGTTCCCAATTAAAAATGGAGCTCCAAAGGAATTTTGTGTGTCCCACCCAATATGTGACAAGCCGGTCCCAACAGCAACAAAAGCTTCTCTCTTCCATCACCATCATTTGGTGAGCTTGCGGAGAATCAATGTGTTGAGTTGCTTGATGGATAACCGTAAGAGCGAGGTACGTATTTTTAATTCCATGCCATGGTTGGATACGTAACTTGTCAGGAAAAAGCATATGATGAGTTGCTCCTGGCATCTGAACCCACCGACTTAATCGCTCGGCACCTAATCGTGCGGGACACAGTGAGAAAACGCTTGTGTCCCATGACATCCACCTCGTGAGCCAGATGACTCGAGGAGCTGGGTTGGACTGGCGTTCGGTTGTTGGCAAATGCGAGGAGCCAGTCCGTCAATTGCGTGGTGTTGTACGCAAGTGAATGACTGAATGAATGGCTCAAGTGCAGAGGTTGCGTGAGTGAAGTAACGTCTTCCGGCCTTTGCAGGGCTTTTGGGTCTTTGTGTGCGTGGGTGGTGGGGATTTGTTGCCGTAACGTGACGACAGCAGAAACGCTGTCCACGCGCGTTCCGATTGGTACAGTACCAAGCATCATCGTCTTCGGTCAACATCCAGGGGTAGGGTGGACAGCTTGGCCAGTTTTGCGATAGGAGAAACCGCCATTCTTTAATCGTTCTGCTTATCATGTTTCTGAAAGAATCAAATTTCGCAGTGTACCACCTGTTCTTTTTTCGAAGAACACTGTTTGGCTACCAAAATGCAATCTCAAAGGTGCGGGTTTTTAGGCAAGCCTTTGGCAACTGTCCTGGCTGTGTCCATTCGGTGTGGGATCTTTGGACGGGAGTGAAGGTCTCCGCTTACCCTAGCACTTTTTTGAGCGAAGCTTGATGGTTTGAAAAGACAAATACGGTACGCTTGGTGGCCAGCAAAGAGAAACCCAAGGCCATCCCGATCTGGGCTCATTATAGAATTGGCGCTGGAACTACCAAGTGACCAAACCAAACGAATCTGACCAAACTTATGACCAAACTGTTTGCTCGGAACCATCCGTCGCGCACGCTCTCGCACGGGCTCGCGCATCGTCGCTGCAGCTATGACAAGACTGCCTGCAGTGACTCCAACAGCATCACCGACCGAAGCAGCGCAGGCTCGTGCAGTTGCGGTGGTGTCGCGGTCGCCGAAAAGAAGCCCAATGTGTTGCGTAGACTCGTGGATCTTCTCAAAAAGAAAGACCGTCACCATCGTCATTCCTCTCAGCACAAGCCCATGGTGGGCTTGTATCTTGTGAAACACGGAGACACGTTGGCAGACATTGCATTCCGCCATGAAATGCACGAAATGGAATTGCGCTCGCTCAACAAGATCAAAAAGCCTAAGCATCAGAAGAAGAAACTACAGCCTGGCAAGCACCTCAAAGTGTACCGAAGAATCCGAACCACCAGTGTTCCGACCCAGTGTCTGCGTCAACCCTGCGCCATCAACTTGCATGACTTACCCGTCGAATCCCAGTGTGAATGCGACGACTGGAATCTCTGCACATGCCGACCTCAAGAAGAGACTTCTCACGATGATGACACGTTTCATCAGCACGACCAGGAGGAAGACAACAATAGTTCTTGCCATTACGCGCGTGCTAGTGACTATGATGTAGTGAGCATTCCACGTGCCAAGACAACCAACCTGTTCCGAAAGCTCTTCCAGAGAAGCTACAAGAACCGATCCAGCTTTTCAAGTGACCGAGGAGATGTTGCCATCCGGTCGCGTGTGTCGTGTCAGGACCAGAGTGGGTCGGGTGATTACTATGATCATGACGATTTGATCAACATGCATCGCTCCATGTCGGAAATGGTTTTGCGAGGCAAGAACAAGCGAATGGCCGACAAGATTGTGCTTCCGGAGCTGATTGGTGGCTCTGAGCACGAGATTCTGTCCCATCCTCGTCTCAAAAAGACGATGGTGGCGCAGATCGAGAACTGCCTTCCGCACGCGTACCGTGGCTACGACTGGAAGCTGGCGTTTTCGTGCCTGCAGCATGGCTCTAATATGCACACCTTGCTTCACAAGTTGCACGGACACAACGGATCGTTGATTCTCATTGAAACGGCTGGTGGTGAAGTGTTTGGTGCGTTCAATGCGACGGCCTGGAAGAAACAGCCATCGTACTATGGTTCGGGCCAGAGCTTTGTGTTCTCAAGTCTCCCAAAGTTCGAGTTTTTCCCATGGACACGAGCCAATTCCATGTTTATGATGAGCAACGACTCGATGATGGCCATGGGTGGCGGTGGCGATGGTTTTGCCTGGTGTCTCAACTCGGAACTCACGCAGGGCACCACCAATTGCTCCAAGACTTTCAACAACAAGATGTTCACCCACACTGGCCAGTTTGACGTCGTGCATGTGGAAGCTTGGACGTTCGTTCCCAAGCATTAAGCCGGAGTGGAAAGCACATTTCGGTCGACGGCACGGCAAAAAGAAACAGGAACAAAGACAAAACCACCAGAATCAGGATCATCATTCTCAGAAGAAGAGGCAGCAGCAAAGGCTTGCTTTGTGTTTGTGCGTTTGTTTCCCCACCTTCAAGTACATTGAGATTGCTATTATTCGTGCGAGGATCGAGAATCCTGCTGCTTTTGTACTGTAGTTTTTAATTTAAGCTGACCGTAACGAAACGTTTGCTTTGAGCTGTCCGAATTTCCTTCTCTCCCACCAGACGCGTGAGACTCCTGTCAGCATTTCTTCTTTTTTTTTTGTTTTCTTCTTCTTCTTCTTCTTCGCTCTTTCTTCAAGTTTGTGATGTGTGATCCGGCCGTTACTAGTACTAGTCCAAGCTTTCTTTCCCTTCAGGAAAGAAGGGGGGGGGGGGGGGGGCAAACCACCACTGATACTATGGCTCCCGCTGTTTGATCTTGCTTGCTTTGCTCTTTTCCAACCATCAGCAACCTCGGGAAGATGCCCATCACAAGTAGTGATGAGTCCAGGAAGAATGCAAACGGAAAAGAAAGATCCAAGGCAAATGAAACGACCAATTAGACGACTCTGCAGCCCTTTTGGCGTTTTTGTCCGCACTTTGCGTCTCGCAGAGGAAGAGAAGAGTCTCATCCACAAACCAATGGTAGTGACAAATGCCATGGCACGTGCCAGAGCTTTTGTCACAAAGACAATCATCAAGTGTCAAAATGTGTGTGAAGCGCGGCGGCCAGCCAGCCAGCCAGCCAACAAACCAAAGTGGATACTATTCCCGACAACCAACACCCATCCAATCCAATCCCCAGTCATGTTGTTCATGTCTGGTTGTGTCGGAGCGATAAGTGCAGTTCTGGGACCTCTGACCGGCCTCCAAGGGTTTTTCGTGGTTTTGTGGTAAAACTCCCAGGGTTCAATTCAAGTTCAAGGACCGTCCTGGTCCCGATCTTGGCCGTGCTCTCCCCATCCTGGACCGCTCTTTCACGGGGCCAGGGTGGTGGCATTCTCGCCGACTAAAACCCCAGGTGGCATGTTGTGTCCAGTTCTTGGCGTGAATCCTGTATGAAATCTCATGCCACACCATCACCACTCAACAATCCAAGACCGGTACAGTGTACCACTAGTCAGTTATCGCGCCATTTTGGTCTGCTGTTGGGTGCGATGCTGTGAGGTGGGTGGGTGTCTGTCCATTGTGCAGAGGGCTGTCGGTTCCTTCTGGTTCAAGGGGAAAGCAGCTGATCGATTGCCAGCACAACAAGACAAGTAGCCAAGTGTTGGAACAACCAGCTCACTTCCACCTTGCTCAAGCGCAATCTGATACACCTCCCCCCCCCCCGCCCCAATCCGAACAAATGGGCAAGCTCCTCGATTTCCTGCGCAACACGGCACGTGACCAACTTGGCAACGAGGTGTCTGTGGCCCGGTATGTCGTGCAAGCGGGGGACACCTTGCAAGCCATCGCGTCGGCCCACGGCATGAGCTGCGACGAGCTCAAGCAACTCAATCGCATCCACAAGCCAAAACACGAAAAGAAAAAGCTCGTGCCCGGGAAGAAACTCAAAGTGTTTGAGCACACCTTGCGCCACAGCCAGAGCTTCACGGTCGCCACACTAGGTACCACCACTCGGTCTGTGTCGCACTCCAGTGCCATCTCGTCAGCGTCTCGTGCCAATGCCAATGCCAATGCCAGAACCAGCGCAAGCGCAAGCGGTGGTGCCAATGGCCATGGAGACGATGAACTGCTCTACTACGACTCTCAGGAAGAATGGGACCAGCAAGAAAGAGAAAGCGCCTTGTCGTTCTCCAGTGAAGTCAATTTCTTGCGCCCGCACGACTTTGACGTCAACGTGATCGACGATGCTGCGCCACGAAGCAAAGCGTCCCAGTTTCTCAAGAGAATCCTCAAACGCCGCACCAGCAAACTCAATTCTTCGACAAACCATCACACGCCCAGTTCTCGCGAACAAGCCATCCGCGCGTCCTGTGTGGAATTTGACCACTGCACTGACTTTGATGACGACCAGGAGAGCGTGATCAGCATGCACCGTGCGCTTTCCGAGATGTCAGTTCCCACGAAAGGCCATCTGGACGACATCTCATTCCCGGAACTGCTCGGTGCCACCAAGAAAGAGATTTTGTCCCATCCGAAACTGAGCAAAAAGCTGGTCACTCAGATTGAAAACTGTCTTCCCCATGCGTACCGCGGCTACGACTGGAAACTGGTGTTTTCGTGTCTGCAACACGGCTCGAACCTCGACACCATGCTGACCAAATTGCGCAACCATCATGGCTCGCTGGTGTTGGTGGAGACGGCCTGCGGAGAAGTCTTTGGTGGGTTCAATGCGGTCGCATGGAAACGCCAACCTTCGTATTATGGCTCCGGGCAGAGCTTTGTGTTTTCTTGTCTTCCGAAATTCGAGTTTTTCATTTGGAGCCGTGCCAATTCCATGTTCATGATGAGCAACAGCCAAAACATCGCGATGGGCGGTGGCGGCGATGGCTTTGCCTGGTGTCTCAACTCGGATCTCACGCAGGGCACGAGCAATTGCTCCCAGACGTTCAACAACAAAGTGTTTACTTCGAGCGGCCAGTACGACGTGGTGCACATTGAAGCGTGGATTTTCATGCCCAAGCGCTTCACCAAAAAGTGAATCAACGTACTTGGCCAAATGGGTGACGACAACAGGGGAGCACCAAGGGGATGGTCGTTTTTGACGTGGAGTGTTTGACATGGACGGGCGGAATCGGATTGCTTCACGCCGGTTGCTCTCTCGTGGCCTATTTATTGAGAATTTTTGTCAGCGAGACGTTGTTAAGTCCCAAGAGAATCCGTCGATCCATACAAAGATACCAACCGAATGAAAATCCAAAGTGTATTTCCTGTTTGTTGATCGCCTCTCACTCACACTATTTGCATCTCTGTTGCGCTGTCGCCAAGACGCAAGACGACTGAACTGCTGTGAACTGGACGGGCAATTGGTGTGGTCATCATATCTTCAAAATTGTCCTCGTGGGTCACCAGTCAACTCTCTTCTGTGGTGATGGAGCGATCATGGATCAAATCGATTGTTCGACGCCACTCGACGCCACACGCTCCTGCGGATTGGTTATAGCA
Source organism: Paralagenidium karlingii (assembly GCA_027475765.1). Classification (NCBI taxonomy): domain Eukaryota; phylum Oomycota; class Peronosporomycetes; genus Paralagenidium; species Paralagenidium karlingii. The sequence continues at coordinate 180,726 of JAMFLO010000004.1, forward strand.
ATACGTTGATTTCGGCCTGGAAGAAAGAATCACCGGGAATGCGCGCTAGAATCTGACTGAACGGATCCACAGGTGGTGCATACATCTCCATCGTCACGGAGGAACTAGTGATCTTGCCAATATCCAGACGGAAAAACGTCCAGCAACACACTTCGTCCTTGTCGGTCGAGTAGTTGTGGTACATGAGTTCCAGCAAAGCTACGCAACCTATTGGACCATTAACACAATCATCACCCACACGTCAGATCACTTCTATGAATCAAAGAGCATCAAACACCAAGCCACTCACCGTCGCGAAGATGCTCCATAGGGATCTGCAGATACCACGTATTGCCGTACCACATGTGGTAACCATCCTGGATCAAAGAATTGGGCGTCAGTTGTGGCGTTTCCACAGCTTTGCCCTTGCAGTCGACAACCGTCATGCGGAAGTACGGCGTCTCCATGGCGGGACCAGTCGCAACGGCGACTGCGCCGATAAACACGGAAATATAGGTACTATCGGTCAATCGCGGTGGTGATTTCAGCAATGGAGTGCGACCAGCAAGCTTGGCCGCGACAGCATTGACATCCATCAACATGCGCATCTCTTCGTCGGCTGCAAGCTCCACAGCAGTTTGATCTCGGGCATTCTTGATGGTCGGCGTGGCGCCTTTGCGCATCAGCGTCTCCACAAAGTCATCACGTTCGAGCGACACAGCATAGTGCAAAGGCGTATCGCCTTGGGCGTCCGGTGCATTCACATCGGCACCATTCTCAATCAGCCATACAGCCGTCTTGACGGCATCAAATCCCTCGTCTTCATTCTGCACGACTAAATGCAATGGAGTCAGGCCCATCTTGTTCTTCATGTTGACAAACTCGCGACGTAGCACGCTGTCGATGCAAATCATGTTCTGGAACGGAGGCACTGATGTCGCCACACGCACACCTTGACCTTTGCGAATGGCCGTCATCCATTCATGCACTTCCTCTTCGGATTCCGCCACAAATTGGAAGATACCTTCGGGGTTCTTGCTACATTTCAATCTTGGAGAGAAGATCTCAAAGCAGTGATCCGCATGGGACAGACGCTTGATCGTCACATCGCACAACTCGACGATTCGAAGTGGGATCCTGTCTTTTGGCTGTTTGTAGTAGGCCAGACACACCTCGTCCACCACCACATATCGTTTATTGGCCCAACGATTGCCACTTGCTTTCTTGAGGTAGCCTTCCTTGAGCACCGGCACTTGCACCGACACTGGAATAGGCATTGGTCCACCCTGAGTCAATCGCCGTGGATTGGCGCTGGGTGTTGTCACCAATAGTCGTCGAGCTTGTCGCTTTCCGGGGCCGACCATGGAATCATTGCGGCCGGTACCAAGTCCTACGAACATTGACGATCGCGGAGTAGGCACTGGCTGTTGCTGTGGAGGCTGTTGGGTCAACGAGTTGGCCCGGTGACGAGGGTCCACGACGTTGAAAGACGGCGATTTCATGCCTTTGTCAAACATGGTTCGACTGTTATCGTTGGCGGCCTGCGGACTGAGTGAGAGTCGATGGTTCTCGACCGAGCCACCGTCTCCAAAATTGGTGGCACTTCCAGAACTTGGAGAAGAGTTGCGATTTGCCACTTTTGCCAGCAGCTTCACCATATCTAGATTTGCAACATGGCAGGCATAGTGCAATGGAGTGTTGCCAAACGTGTCTCTTCCATACACCAAGTCCTCCATGTGCGGAGTCTCTTCCAGCACAAACCGAGCCAGATTCAAGTCTCCAGTCTTGGCTGCCACATGAACCAGTGACACCTGATCATGGAAACGATCACGAATGCGCATCATGCCGGGATTATCTTGCGTAAGATGCAGGATTTCGGTCAGATTTGTTGCTGCAGCTGCCTCAAACATAGCTTTGGTGCGATTGCGAAGTCGAATCCGAGACACAAACAGCTTGATGACACAAACCACACGCGCCAGAGCTCGGCGTCTAAGTGCCATCTTCTTTTTGGCCAGCAACTGACGAACAAAACTCTGCACCATGATGACCTGGTCACGCTGATGATGGTAGCTCACACGCGCCACAATGCCTCGTTGTCGTGCCTGGAGCTTGATCACACCCCGTCGGGCCTTGATGAAGTGTTTTCGGGAGATATATCGCCGGATATGAGCCTGCAACACAATTGCTGATTTCTTCTGCAGCAAGAAACGATTGCGAGCATTGGTCATGCGCACAAAAGCCTGCATGCACTTGATCTGTTCCACTTCTCGATTGTACTTTGCGCGTTGGACGCGACGACGCCACAAGTTCTGAAGCAAAACAATCTGCTTCTTTTCTTTGACGAATTCTCTGCGAGTAGCTCGCATACGCCACAGAGACTGCATCAAGATGATCCGCTTGCGCGCAATCTGGTACTGTCGCTGGGCGATTATCATGCGGCCAAACGCCTCAATGCGCGTTGCCATCTTCTTCTCACGCAAGAACCGACGACGAACCAATGCACGTCGAATCATCGCCTGGGAGTTGATTGTTGCTTGGCGTCCACGCTCATATTCTGTGCGCACGCGATTAGCTCGCACACGCGCTTGGATCATGATGATACGACGGCGAGCGCGACGGTATCTTGCTCGCGCAATAAAGCCACGAATCATGCGGCCGATTGCAATCTGAGCACGATTGCGCTTCATGGCACGTTCTCGAGCCTTCTTACCGTACTTCAAGCGGGCCACAAAGCCTCTGCCGACTGCATGCAGAACAATTGCGGCTTCCTTGTACTGATGGTACTTGCGTCGTCCCATATAGCCACGATACTGAGCAGATATGATTGCGCCACAGGCTCGTTGTTTCAGGTACAATCGCCGTTGCTTGTGCATCTTGAATGAGTTGGCAATCACAGTGGCACTGCGTTTTTGCTTCAGGAATCTCCTGCGAGCAAGGAAGCAACGAACCAGTGCATTGATTTTGGTTGCTGCCTTGGGTGCTTCGCGCAGGTACTTTGCCAGTTTACGTGCCTTGCGGCCACGATACAGGCTCTGGACCTTGATGGTGCGTCGACGCATACGGACATACTTGCGACGCTCCACAAACTGTCTCGCAACAGCATTCAGTAAAGTGACTTGTCTCCGAATGCGCTTGAACCGATTCTTGGCAAGGTACATCCTGACTGTTGCTTGCAGTAGAATGACTTGTTTGCGAATCAGCAAGTATTTCTTGCGTTGAATCATGCGTCTCGCATACTTTTGAATCGTTTTCGCAGCTTCCCCAGTGATGCGGCGAGCTTCATTGTCCAGAGTACGCAGTTGACCATCGCGCAAAAACACTTTCTTGTGACCCAACTGCCAGTTCTCGCGGTCCAAGTGCTTGAGAATCACTTCACACCATTGCTTTGGACTCATATTCGCTCGCTGGCTCTTGGCGACTTTTGCTGTTCGTGTGAGAATCTCATAGTTGGTCACAAACTCTTGGAACATCCGACGAACAGGGAAACCCGAACGACGAATTCGCACTGTTTCCATCACTCCCAAGTAAATCAGCTGATTCAGAATCAAACTGGCGTTCCAGCCTTGAGGAAATCGCAGGTTGTTGGGCTTCACGCAGCGCACAAAAGAAGGCGCGGTTTGTTTGAGCTCCAGCATTAGTCCAGCCATTTGTTCACGGAATTTACGTCCCACGGTCATGGTACCGGTCATCTTGTTGCCTGCTTTGCGAAGCTGGCGTTTTGGTCCAGGCGCAGCTTTGGCAGCTTTTGCTTCGGGTGAAAGTGGGAAAAGTTGGCGCAAAAACTCATCTTTGGATCCATCCATTAACGAGATCAAATCGTTATGCAGCGAGTCGTTGTTCTTGTCCAAGAAACCCGTGACGTTGTAAGTGACTTCACCGGCGTAGTGATGAATGATGAATTGATCCTGGGCAAAGCGAGGCTTGGAGTAATACGTTGTGGTGTTGGATCCCGGTGCTGGCAAATGCACTTTGTCTAGCTTTTGAATAAAGTTCTCATCACTTGCAGTTCGTCCCAGCATCGCTTGTTCATCCAGTAACGGCAGAATACCCAAAGGTTTCTTATCGATCAAATCGAGACACGGACCATTGTCCTTGAACTCGAGTCGTGAGAAATCAATGCCTTCTTCGACGTACACCTCTTGTTCATACACAAACACGTGTTGATTGAATTGCTGCTGGAGCATTTCGTTGGTGTAATTGATGCAAAGTTGTTCAAACGAGTTGTTTTGCAGAATCTCAAAGCCGAAAATGTCCAGAATACCAATGAACTTCGACGTGATCGCTGGCGAATTTGGTCCACCAGTTCCATTTGCAGTGGTCATTTCTTGAGTGGACCGATTGATTTGGCCCACAAGCCAGTCGAAAAGCTTACTGAAAATGTCTTTTGCCAAACCATTTCGCGACTTGGCTGCTTCTACCGCTGTCAAGGAGATTTCCGCAACACTACCACGAGCACCAGCCGACATGGTACGCTTGGTGAGGGCAAACTCCAAATCCAACGGAGTGACTTGCATCAACCCGGCGAGGTCCGCAATAGCTTCTGGAGAAACGCATTGGGCTTCATATTTGGCATTTTCAGTGAACTCGAGGTTACCCAAATGCAGCACGATCGCGACCAATTTGAAAATGGTTTTCTGCAACGCCGAATCGATGCCAATCGTTCCCATGGCTTCCACGACTTCCTTGAACTCTTTCTTGTCGTTGATCTCCGGGCAGGCGATGCAATTACCCTGGTTGAGGTAGTAGTAATCCTGTGCATTCTTGAGTTTCAAGGCCGCTGCATGTTTAGGAGAGGAGAGAAGAGGAATGAAGGGAAAGATAAGTCAATCATCATGCTCCAGAGACAAGCACCCAAACGCACCTTTGTCTTCGGCCGACAAGCCAGCACAAATCTGGTAGAAAATGTGGTAGTTTCTCTCGGATTCGGCACAGCCGACGATTCGCGACTTTTCCAGCAAGAAATGGCTGGTCATAGCACCAGAAATGATGCCGTCCTCGTCGTAAAAGATCTTGATGAACTTGCCAAAGCGCGAACTGTTGTCGTTACGAATGGTCTTGGCGTTACCAAAGGCTTCGAGCACCGGATTACTCTGCAACACACACTGCTCCACAGTAGAGGACTCATTGCGGTGACTTCGTGACGAGTTTGGTGCTCGTTTGCCGTGCACACTGATGTTGGCAAGGTACTGGTTGTCGCGCCAGCGATGATCCATGAAAAGCGCAAAGCAGCCGGTGAGCACGACGAAGAAGTCATCACAGTTCCAATCCAACGATCGTGGCACTCACCCGCATGATGTACTTGGAGGCTTCGGTTTTACCAGCACCCGACTCGCCCGAGACCAGAATGGACTGGCACATACCGTCTTTGCGCAGCGCATGGTAGGCGCCATGGGCCGTGGTGTACACATGGGGCAGGGGGTTTTCCATTTTGGAGATGGAGTCGATTTCGGGAAAGTTGTAGAGCATGGGGATGTTTTTGTAAGGGTTGATCGAGATGAGAATGTCCCCCGTGTAGGTGTAGATCTTGTCGTCCAGGTATCTTCTTCGCAGCAAATCGAGCAGCGGTGCCTGGTGCAGGTTGTCCATCTCCGAGATGTTGTTGAGATCCAGCGAATGGGTCGGATCAAACGGATGGGTCTCGTCTACGGAAAATTTCTGTTCGTCTTCATTGTCTGGCAACAACACATGCAGTTTCTCGCCGTCGTCTTCCACCACGGTGCCCAATTGCCACACGTTGCGCGCGTCGGGACACCACACTTTCTCGCCTTCTCGATGGACAGCGCGTGTACGCTTGGTCGCACCGTCGCCTGAAGCCATCGTTGCTTTTCCCCTCCTGGACAGCGAGAGCGAGAGCGAGCACCGATCAGAACAGAGCGCGGCGGGGCGGCTGACTGACGGACGGCAACCAGAACTTTACAGTTTGTGGGCAAAGCAAGTCGGTGGGGGTCAAATTGGCTGCCTAGTAACCGGTATCTTCCGGCCGGTATATCAGGCCAAGCATCCGATGACGTTCAACGTCACACCGTGGCGTGCAGCAAGGCGCAAGAGTGTATGTGTGTGTGTACTGGATCTCCCCCCATCGTTGAAAAACGATCAGACTCAGATGCCGTGGGCGAAAAGATCAGACTCAGACGAGGTGGTTGAATCAGTGGAGTTCGAACATTTATCGGCTAAAACACGTTAACCAATTCAGGTGGGTCCACCGATCGGTGTGCACCACACCACCTCTTGCCAACGCCCAAGATGCGGGTCTCGCGCATGCCCAGTGACGATCATGGAGCCGATTTCTTACGGCGGTTGTCGGTGGCCGACGCCAAAGTTCTTCTTGAACGTACTCGGTAAATTTGAAATGAACGGCTTCGCTGTAAACTGGATGACGGGGTTCTCTTGACGGGTTTCTGTGTGCGAATAGCAAAGAAAAAGACGAAAAGACCAAGGAAATGCAGCAAATGATCGGCGTGCGGTATCGAGATCTGATCGAATCGGCTGATAAAATCGTCACCATGCACTCCGCGGCCATGAACCTGGAGCTGAAACTGGAAGAATTGCCCAAGAAATGCCGTGGCGTCGAGAATTCCATCCAGGAAGCGCTGTTCCCGTCGTCTGATTCTCCGCCGTCGTCAAGCTCCCTGCAAGCAGTCGACTCTAGCCGATCGAGTGATTCGTCCCAGAACGACCTGATGCAGAGCGTTCAGCAGCGCGTGTTGCTGCTGACAAAAGCACCCGAAAGACTGTGGCACCAACTGGACCAGGGCGAAACGTTTGAAGCGCTCCGCATTCTTCTAGAAGCCAAACGCGTTTACGAGATGCCCGACATTCAACAGAATACCACAATGGACCGCTTTGCGTTTCTCTCGACCCAATGGGACATCATTGACAAGTTTCAGGCGGTGCGTGTGGTACCATCATGGATGATTGCTGTGAAAGAGATCTTGCTCCTGCACTGACTGTGTGTGTCGGTTGCCTTGTTTGTGATTGACGTGCCCGTCACGACAGCGCATTGCGACTTATGCTCGGCGTTTTCTGCACAGTCGAGGCAGAAGCGAATTGTTTTATGCGCAGAACTTGCGCTCGTTGTTGGTGTTAGACCAAACGTTGGATGTGGATCAAGTCTTTGGGGTGTTTCTGCAATCCCGCACCACCTGGATGCAACTCGACGACTATCTGCAAGCCGAAAAACCCGAGGAAGAACAACAATTGGGCGAAACGTCCACCTTTTCTTTGGCCCAGGCCGAGTTTCAATTGCTTGCGATTTTGCGCACACTGGTGACGACTCTGAATCACGTGCATGGGCTGTTTACCTGTGACTCTCCGTTGCTGCTGGCGAATGAACGTTTGCAAGAGGAAAGACCTGATTTTTCGAAGCAATTGAGTCAATTTGTCGGCTCTCACAAGCTGTTTGAGCGCTTTGCAGAGTGGTTTGAGGGCGTTCGAGGTCCCATTGAACAGAAAGTTGTCGCCATCATCAATGAAATCCCATCCATCTCAACTCTGGCACGAATTCAATCCAAGCTGAGTTCGTGGCAGGCAAGAAATCCCCTTGTGAGCCATGATTTGTGGCTTGAACTCTGCACACAAGTGTTTGATCATTCCCATCGTGCAGGAGTTCCTTTCAGCGAAGGTAGTGGTCATGATTCGGCCAAACAACCGATCTGCTCGAGCGTGTTTCAGATGGTTTTCGGAGAGGCTTTTCGACGAAAGACTCGTGATCTTGTGCAGAGTTCTTTTGTCGAAGCATACGAAGACATTCAGAGTCAGCTGGTGCAGTGCATGAAGCACAATTGTACCAAAGAGGTTGCCGAAGAGAGTGGCGTCGACAATTCAGTTCAGCAAGATACTCTTCAGGTTGTCAAATACTACGAAGCTTTTGAGAGCGTGCTGCAGAAGATTCAAGATCTCGATGAAACCTCTGAGCTGCAGGACGTTTTGGCCGAAGAGTTCATGCGAACGTTTTTCAAAGTGGTGGTGTTGCTGGAAAAGGAGTTCCCGATTGTCTCGAAAATGGACAAAGACACCATGTCGGGAATGAATTCGGCCAAGACACGGAGCTTTTTGGCACTAGCCAACATTTGTGCGTGCATTTTGATGGAATTCCCACTTCGCCAATCCATTTTCTGCCCACAACGAGGTGAACAATCCGTCTCGCAGGGATTGACAGTGGCAAAGGCGCGAAAGCTCTTTGACAAGCATACAGGCGAAGAAAGAAGAGACGTGCTACCTGTAGCAGCATTGAAGACGATCTGGCAGGTATGGGACAAGTCTTTGTCGCACATTGTGCTTGGTGTTATCATTTGCGCTGACTCGAGGTTCGATGCGTTTGGCCATAGGAGCTTGAAGCCGATGGCCTTGCAGTTCATCAACATTGTTGTTTGGACGAGGAACTTGCGCGGGATGCCAGTGATGCCAACAACCACAAAACCTCGAGCCAGCAACCTGAACAACAGCTGGGCTTCTTCAGCTTTTTGATGGCTGCTCAAATGCGCCATCGTGTATCGAATCGCCAGATCTTTGCCGAGGTTCTCGAACTGTTGGCAAAAGCGTATGCAGAGATTTGGGCACGAAGTGTGCTATATCAACGCATTAAGCCACTTCACGAGATGCTGCGAACCGAACCATATGAACTCTCGAATGAGGTACAGGCATTCATTCTGTTATTGAATGTCAGAGAACCAACCCATTGCTGATCATTGTGTTGTTTGCTGACAGCAATGGCGCACAACACATGAAGGATGGAGTGAACATGAGATCGCTGCCTTTGACGACGATCGAGACGAAGACCACCACGAACCTGATGGAGACGCAGAATCCGAGAAGTCAGAGAACCTGGCGCTGGTGGAAAAAGTGTGGCTTCCATGGAGCGAGAGTGCAACAGTTTCGAGCTTCTTGTTTTCCTGTTGCTATGCTCTGGAAGAAGCCAAATGGCTGGTACACACGGCAAAGCTCAACCGGATGCCGACGCCGACAAGTGACTCCACTGGTGTTTCGCCCACCAAAACTGCCAAGAGCTTTGACTTTCAAGTGCTGCTTCGTGCTGTGTTGGTCGAGCAGCTGACTTTAGTGAGCGTGGAAGTCTACGAAGACGCCGTCTCACGGCTGATTGACGCCAAAAAGCATCACAAGTCAAGCTTTTTGCTGAATTTTGGAGAGAGTTGCGCGTTGCAATTCCTGTTCGACTTGTACTTTGTTCGTGCCACGCTCGGGTTCAGTGATTTCATTCGTTTTGGGTGGGGTGATGACATGGAGTTTGATGCAGTTGGCCACACTTCTTCGTCATCCCATTCCCACGGTGAATCCCTCGCACGGCTCAAGCAACTCTTTACTAAAATGCACGAGTTCATCGATCCGGTCGACTGGGAGATCTATGGACCGCAGCTCATCGAGAATGTCGTGTTGCAGTTCCGAAGAAGTCGTTTGTTGTTCTCATCGCTTTCGGAATCCAACGATATTCATGAAATCAGTTACGTCAGGTTGCTGCATCTGGGGAGCAAAGCTGATGGCTTAACGTTCTGTGATGTTGTGTATCTGTAGATGGCAAAGAGATGACAATCAGCACCCACGATGCTCGTCAATTACTGACGATTCCACCACCTGTTGCGCGGTTCTCTTTGCTTCCAGTCCCAACCATTCGACGTCGACGCAGTCGATCGAGCAGCAATTCCAATTCGGAAGGGACCAGCCTGTTCAACGAACCGCTTCCTTCAGAGGAGTCGAGCCATTTCGCAACACCATCGTTCAAGAATATCCTATCGAGTACTGCTGCGGGCTCGAACATTCTATCGGCCGCCGCGTCAGCAGCAAAAGGCATGAGTTTCTTGTCGTCGGCGTCGTCGTATCTTCGCGAAGGAGAGAATCGTGCCAAGGCCTCGTATCAAGGATGAAGTCTGGTGCAGGTGCTAACGACCGCGTGAAAAAGGAGTCTGGTGGTGTTTGTAGAACGATGGAAGGAGATGATTTTTTTTGACCGAAATCTCGATGGAACAATGCAAGTTCATTGTCTTGCATTTGGCGGCTTTGGCGGTGGAGTCAACGGCTGCGGCTCGAGTGAGGATTGGCTACTGGGTGATCTTGAAAGGTCGCACGACAGCCCTCCCACCCCGAGCCAAGACATGCAAAAGACATGGGGTCCTGAGCACAAGAAACCCACCAAAACCAAAAGCAAAAGCAACTCATGGAACAAGCAGCAGCAACACGCTCAGGGATCTCCAACACCAGTGCACCTTCCTGCTCTTGTCAAACCACCGCTTGCAGCAACCAACAACTTGCTTCCTCACACGCCGCCGGATCCAAATAATCATGGCAACAACAACACTCTGGCGCGAGACCTGGCCAAACGTGCTGTAGAGATTGTGCAGGGCCAGAAGCAACTTGAAGTGTTGGATCTCCAGCCTTTTGCGAAAGAACTCAACGACTTGCTGTTGGATGAAGTCGCCAAGCAATTGCGTGCCAAGCTCAAGAAGCTGGAAGTGTTTGCGATGATCCATTCGTCGACTCTGCGCCGCAGCGAAACCTCATCATCTCAAGCACAGTCACAAGGTTATCCGCATAAGGATGACTCCGAGAATGCCGATCTCGATGTGGACACTCGGAGCCACTATGAAAAGGCCTTCTCCAAAGTGATCCTCTGCGAGTGTGGGCTCTTCACTCCTGTCGGCATGCGTTCTTTTGTGCATTCCATCGGAGAAAACATTCGTTCCATTGACTTTAGCAACACGCAATTGTCCATTGCAGTGCTCAAAGTCATGGCCACGGGTCTCAAACAACTTGACGAACTCAATTTCACCAAATGTCGCACCCTTTCGAGCCAAAGTATCCGTGAGTTCGTGTTTTGCTGCAATTCCTCACTCACACGACTCAATCTCTCGCACTGCGACGCTCTCAACGACGAAGGTATCGTTGTATTCGCTCGCTCTTTGCTCTTCACGTACGCTTATGGGAAGATGTCGTGCGACCCTTATATAGCGCTCGGATGGATCTCGGGTACTCTTGGCGTGCAGGGATCGCTGACCCAGTGTCGGTTGTTGCACTCGTTGGATGTCTCGTATACACCCAACATTAGTGATCGGGGTCTGAGCTGCCTCGCCAAGGGATGCAAAGCCATTCAGTTTCTCAATCTCGAAGGAGTTGAACGGTTCAGCGACGCCGCCATTGCAACTCTGGCTCAAGGATGCCGTCAGCTACGTGTGCTCAGTCTTCGTCGCTGCCAACAGGTAACGTTGTCATTGTCCAATCAATTCTCCAATGTGCTTCAACTCACAATCACTGTTGTCAAGCTCACGGATGCAGCCCTCTGCCACCTTGGAGCATATGCCAAACAGCTTCGAAGTCTAAACCTGAGTGGCTGCCACCGAATGACATCGCGCGGCATTCACGCGATGGTGTCTGGCACCAAATTGCTGCAGGCGTTGAATCTCGAAGGTGGCAGCAACTTCCAAGAAGACATTCTGGCCGCGATCGCCCAAAACTGCGTATCCATCCAGATTCTCAACCTCGAGGGCTGTCAGGAAATCACTGACAACGGCATCCGCACGCTCGCGAGCCATTTGCCATTCGTGCAGCTCGCTAGCAAATACCGCGGTCTGGAGCCCAAGCAACAAGCTTTGCAGCTCAAGTTTTCGGTGCAGAACAAGACTATTCACGACTCGGCAGCACTGCGCATCCAGGCGTGGTATCGAGGCACTCTGGGCCGCAAACAAGCGCAAAACTGGCGCTTGCTGGTGGTTGAAACACCAGCTGTGCGCAGGATCCAACACACTTTCCGAGCCTACCGGCTGCGCGGTGAGATCCGTCGTCGAACCCAGCGCACGCGGCTGGAGTTTGTCAGCGCCAGCCGTATCCAAGCGCTTGTTCGTGGCGTGCAATGCCGCTCGTTGCTCAAATGGCAACAACAAGAAGCATTGCGCATCAAGCGCTGGTCTCAACTGGCCATTCGCGTCCAGGCGGTGTTCCGCGGGCATTTCATTCGCCATTTCAAGCACCCGCTGGTCAACAAGACTATTCAACGCTTTCGCAAACGTAAAGAAGAGATCCATCGCCACGAAGCCGCGGTGCGCATTCAACGAAGCTACCGCGCGCGGTTTGCACGGTCCAAAATGGATGATTTGATGCTGCTGAACCATCGTCGTCGGCAAGAAAGAATCAAAGCCGCCGTGGTGATCCAGCGCGTGTATCGCACCCGCGCCGCGAGACGAATGTACCGGCAAATGAAAAAGCTGGTGGAGGACCAGCAGGCGTTCAAGCGCAATCTTTCGCATCAGGCGACCGAAATACAGCGCGTCTGGCGCGGATACAAGACGCGGCAGACCCTGGACGCCTATCGCGTGGAAAAGCAGCTCGCACTGAAACGCATCGATGACGCGGCCACCAAGATCAATGCGGCGGCGAGAGGCTTTTTGGCCAGAAGACTTGCCGCCCAGGAACGTTGCTTGTTGGCCCAAAAGCACCAGGCCGCGCGAGTCATTCAAAGGGCCTTTCGCCATTCGCTGGCGCCGCGACTCGACACATTTTTGCAAGAAATCCTGCACGCAAAGATCAGTCAGCAACTGGCGGCCGAAGCCGCTGAAGCGCAAGCCAAAAAGGATTTATTCCTGGCCAAGACACGAGAAGAACTCAACCACGACTCGGCGTCCGAGGAAGAACACGGTCATGGCGAGGATGAAGGCGATCGCGACGCTGCTGGTGGCACACCGTGGCGCAAGCGCGAACAAGCCTGGGACCAAGATGATGACCAACAAGAAGACTGGCGCGACTTTGAAGACGACCAGCTGCTGGGTGGACGCTTTTGGTTTTCGCCGTCACGGAACCAGAAGAAACTGGTGCGCCCCAACGAATTCGCGGTTGAGAAAGCACTCTTGGGGCGCAAATGCCGCGTGTTTTGGCCGATGGAAGACCAGTGGTTTGAAGGCTCGATCACACGGTTTCACAAGCGCAAACGCAAGCATCGCATCGAGTACCTGGATGGCGACCATGAATGGTTGGTGCTGGCGCAAGAAAAAGACCGCGTGCAAGTCTTCAATGGCGTTTGTTGGTGCATGCTGTCCATGTTTGCTCCGAGCTCGCGCACAATCAAGGCCAATCTTTTTGTGAACCAGGACATCATGGTGTACAACATGTTGCAGATTTGCTGGAAGATAGGAAGAGTCGCAAGCTATGACGACCAGAGCGACACCTTTCACATTGTTTACGAGCCGCAGCCTCAACAACCGGATGAACAGGATCCCAATGGAGCCGTACCTCCACCAGCGCCTCAGCAAGAGGAAGAATGGATCGCGCTGTTTGCGAACGAGAACCTGGTGCAGGTGTGGGACAAAATCACTCGCCAATGGATGACGTTGAGCGGATTTGTGTTTGGCGAGTTGCGCGGCAAACCGCTGTCGAGCCTGGGCATCACGAGGCCGTTCACTTTGGGCACCAGCGCCGTCACGGCTTCAGCCACGGGCACGGCCGGCACTTCGGGGTCCACGGCATCACGCGCGACCGCAAGTCGACGACGTCGAAGCAGCATGTCAACGGCCAAAAGCAATTCGAATTGGCTGGAGAAACAGCACTTCACGATTGAGGATTTCTTGACGTTTGATGACGCGACCATGGACGATCAAGTGATGGACCAGTTGAACGAATGGTACTTTGAAGAGCAAGGAGACGAGGAGGAAGGTGAAGAAGACGACGACGATGACGATGACGACGACGATGACGACGAAGAGGAAGATGACGACGAAGACGAGGACGATGATGACGATGACGACCAAGACAGCGATGATGAGGATGATGAGGATGATGAGGATGAAGACGACGAGGAGGACGACGAGGAAGACGATGAAGATGACGCTGATGATGAAGCGGAAGAGGTGGAAGAGGCAGAAGAAGAAGAAGATGGAGCACAACCACACGACCAACAGCAAGACGAGGATTCCCAAGCAGCACAAGAGCCTCCGCCAAACGAGAGTGAAGGCCCGATCGCTGCTTCCGCGCAGCAACCAGACGGACCTCCTGACCAACAGCAAGAAGAACAACCAGTCGAACACGACGCTTTGGTCCACCTCATGGAGGAGGAAGCGACGGCACCCACCTGAGCATGAGCACAGGAAAAGGCGCACTATTGAGGTGTGGTTGAAGTTTCTGTTTGATCCAATCGCCAAAGATGCCCACGCCACCCCTCCCGTCCAAGTCGGCGTCAGACGACGGTTTGCGCGCGGCAAACCACATGGAGAACGACGGAAAAGTCATTTCCAAGCACGAAACACCAGTTCCAACGCTCTTGACGCGTCATTTGGTGTACGGAACAGTGCGAGCAAGTGCCGAAGCCGGTCAAAACACTCGACCACTTCTGCTACGAAACGCAAAGGTTTCCCTGGTGATGGTGCCGACTTCTTTGGATGCACAGTCCGATTCCTCGACAAAATTACTATCGACCAAACAAACGACTCGATTGGGTGTGTTTCAAATGGTTCTCAGCCACCAGACGCTTCAGCAGTGTATGATGGTACCATTAGCCTGCGAATTCCACGTGGAAATACCATTTCTGTCCAGACGAAAGACGCAAGTCACTCATTTTCCAGCGGATTTTGGACTTGTCAACTTGTCTTCTTGGCCATTGGATTCGACACTCTGGAGATTTGACTTTGACATTGAAATGCACCCGTCAGCGCCAACAGAGACGCCTGAACCAAAGTGTCAAGCGACCCAGGGGACTCAAGAGTGGACACGTCAGGTTCTTGACGAGAAGACAACTCGAGCGATGTGGTGGCGCCATTTGAAGGAATGGAAACACCAACTGTTCGTGATCTTTAGCGAACTGCTGGCGGTTGAATCTCTGGTTCAGCCGTCAGTGACTTCAAAGCTCACACCGCGAGAGAGAGTGGTTCTAGGCAGCTACTTGGCAGCACTTCTAGTGTTGATTGTGGCACTGATCGTGACTCATTGCAGACGACGACTCGGAGGTAGACGTATTGATCACCAATCCCATGAGTGGAAGGAAGATGACTTCCTGGATACCAGCGATGAAGCCCATGGGGACGTCGTGCTGGTGAGATCTGTTCCTTTGCGTGTCCACAGGAGTGTCGAAGACACTGAATCGCCTATCAAGAGAAGAAGCAGAAGAAACTACCAGGATCTGGTTGGACACCAGGATGAGAAAGACAACGTAGCCGCAGCAGCAGCAACCTCGAGAGCACTCCTGGCGTTTGATTCAACTCGTGATGGCCCACTTGGTTCGGTCGGAGACCCTGTGCATGGGTGCGGTCAAAAAGACCATGATCCCAATGACAACACCTTGCGTTTTCCAACAGTCTTGCCGGGGCCAGGCATTGCCTTGGTTGTGCTACGGGACGCTCCCTCCACCAACAGCAAGCACTTCTCCGCCGCGTGAGTGTTCCACTACAAGACCAAGCCCTTTTGTTTGGTAGCTCTATTACCTCATTTTTACAAAGTCGCCTTTTGCTGTCGAGCTTTCGCAAGTGTGTTTTCTCTATCGTTTCACCACGGGTCGAACGAAATTCAAGATCCAAATATGCAATCGACAGTCTATGGAATGTAAAGAATGCACCGACCAACACAAGCAAGCAAGCAAACAGTCCCCAATCCATCGTCCACTGCCACATCGACACTTTTGATTTGTTTTTCTCTGATCTCATCTGTTGATGCTGTTGTTGTTGTTGTTGTTGTTGTTGTTGCTGATGTTGTTGTATTTTTCTGACTGGCCGTGTGGCAGCTGTCTCTCTCTGTGGGTCATGCGCGTCAATAGTCTTCGAGAAACGCTTCCTGCATGTTCTGCTTTCGCTTGCGGTCGTCTTTCATCTGGTTCGCGCGTTGCTTTCGAGATGAAGACTTTTTATCAAACACATCGCGACGATCCACCGCCAGATCTTCCCGCACATGGGCCGTCGTTGGCGGCAATTTCACAATCATGCGCAGGGTGTTGTTGTATTTGAGATGCGGTTGAAGCCCCGACTGTAGCAAGTCTTTGAGCGCTTCAAATTGCTTGACGTTCCGCCACGAATGGAGCTGCAACGTCTCGTGGGTCAACGACATGTTCACATGCAGCGTTTCACCTTCCTACAAGATCAACCAAGCGCGCATCACAAATCGCGATGATCAGCTATCCATGCACGATCAGCAATTCCTCAACTGAACGACACACTCACCGCCAGCGTTGCGTAGATATCTCGGAACACCGAGCGTTGGATCTTGCGATCTTTCTTCGAGTTGCGCTTGCTGCTTTCTTTGCTCATCTCGTTCAATCGCGCCAACAGTTCGTCGTCGTAGGGCCATGGCATGCTGGCCTGTTGCGAAGTCTCAAACAACAACGCAATATTTTCACCGGCGGCGCTGCGCACTTCAACGTCCGAATGGTCCAAAAGCTCGACGAATTTCGGTAAAAATCGACCCATGTACTCATCGCTTGTCAGCTGGGCAGTTTGCAAAGAACAAGACAGCAATCCCCACGATTTGAGCGCCATGGCCACAATGCTACCGACGATTTTCAGACGAAACAGGTTCTCGAGAATGGCCAGCATGTCGTCTACGTTCTCTTGTTCTGTGCTGCACACAAAGCATGCAACACTGAGCGCTTGGATAGCGGCAACTTTGGCTTTTTCATTGCGCGACGTTTTGGCCAGAGGCTCCAACACGGTCTTGACGCGCTGATAGAAGCTTTCATTGTCCTCGCCAAAGACCAGGGCCATGGTGCCGACAATTCGCGAAGCTGACACTGCTTCTGCCTCGGATGGTTTGCGAAGACAATTCAACACGTTGCTCACAAAACTATTGGATCCAACGGAAACATGGGCACCACAAGAAAAGGCTTCCACCGTCAGCGCTTCTTGGTCAACCAAACGGAATCTGCAAGTGACTCACCTCTCACTGATTGATTCTTCAGGCAGATACTGCAGAATCTGGTCCGACAGCGTCTTCAAAGCCGCCACCCGCGTGGTCGTGCTATCCATTTCAATCCATCAGCAGCTGTGGTGACCACTTGCAACTCAACGAGCGCTCACGCATCCACAACCCGTGGCTTGCCTACCGTTTCTCTTCCAGATCTTCGATGGCCTGGTCAATGACGACCATTTGCTTTTCGCTTCTTGTGTACGAGTCGTAAAACTCGCTGCTGCTTGCACCAATGCTCATGCCGGTCTCAACCGATGCCAGCGACATGGCGTCGTCCGAGTCGTAGTCGGGCTCCTCGTCATGTTCGGCCGCGGCTGCGGCTGCGGCACGTTTGGACACTAGTTGAAACGCCACAATTCTGATCCGTCAGCTCCACTAGTTCTCTCTGTCTCTTTCTCTCTGGCGCGCGATCCACACGAGCAGCTCACCTCGCTTTTTGCCCATCTTTGATGAGCAAATGCCGCTTCTTCTCGTTTGCGTTTCTCGTTGAGCTCCTTGCTCAAATGATGCGAGACGAGACAGTCAGCAGGGGGAGTGGGCTTGGCTTCTACCTAGCGACTCGGAACTGCATCAAACCGGTTTTCGTCCCTGGACCAGTTTCGTCGCGCAATCCCCAAGTGGAAGGGGCCCAAAGTCATTGACACAAGGGACTCGTTCATGGATTGGGTAAAATGGAGGAGATCCTCCATTTTGGTCTGCCACACGTGGACTGATTGGCTAAAATCCGATCCAGGCCAGTTTCCCGGGGTGACGCGCCTGGTCTCGTCCCCTCTGCGTCGTCACCGTCACCGTCACCGTCACGCCCGCCCCCAACGTGAAACCCGCGAAACCCGCGAAACCCGCGAAACCCGTGAAACCCGTGAAACCGACAATCCATCTTGGGCTGCTTTGTGGGCGATCGCCGCTGGTGAGCCACAACGCGTCGCTTCTGCAACTCAACCCACTGCTTTGGCCGGTCCTGCCGTTCACTCCCCTCACTCATCCATCAATCCCTGGCTCCTCACTCGGTTTCTCTTCTCCTCTGCTAGCCGGTCAGGTCAGCTCACTTGCGTTCTTGCCGATTGGTGATTTGCCGCCGGCTCCCCAGCGTCGAGTGGACCACTACCAAAGCCCAACGAGATGGAACTGTGGGGAACGCTACGACAGACCATCGGCGGTGGCTCCGTTCACGTCGATTCCGATGAGTATGTGGACGCGTTTTTCAAAAAGACCCGACCGAACGCCAGTTGGCAGCTGGAAACATGGCAGCAACAAATGCAGCAATTCATTGAGCAGCAATTGCAGCAACCCAACTGCAATGGCATCGCTCTGGTCACCAGCGGCACCACCATGGTCCCGCTGGATTCTCGCCACGAGACTTTTGTCGACTGCGCCGGAAGCAAGATCCAAGAGTTTCAGGGCCCTGCCAGTGTCGAGTGTCTGCTGCATTTGGGCTACGCCGTGATCCATTTGTATCGCATTGGCTCGTTGATGCCATTCACGCGGCATTTCCAGAAATTCATCAAAAACGGCGCGTTCATGGACTTGCTGACGCTCCAAGAAGACGGTACTTTGGCCATGCAAGGCGCCAACAAAAGCAAATTCGACCAGATCATCCACGCATACCATTCGACCAAACACCGTTTGTTGAGTGTCGGGTTTTGCTCGGTGCAACAATACCTGTATTTGCTGCGCATTGCGGCCCGGAGCATCAACGTCGCCAAGAGCCGCGCCATGGTGGTGCTTGCGGCCAGTGTCATGGATTATTATGTGCCGTTGGACAATGAAGAAGACGGCTGCTCCTGCAATTGCGTGAGCCCGACTTCGGCGGCTGCGGCCTCCGCGGCGGCGGCGGCCGTGGTGGCCGGGCTCAAAGATCCTCCAAAAGAATCAGCATCTGCGGCTGCGACCGCTTCGGAGGACTCGGCAAGCAGTGAGTGTGCTTCACCGCCGCCTTCAAGTTCTCCTCCTTCAGCGTCAGCTTCAACCAAAAAGCCTCCTCGATCCAGTAGCGCTAAGGCCAACATCCTCAACAGCTCCCCGCCGTCCTCCAAAAAATCCAAACAATTGGAATTCTCCATGAATTTCGTGCGCGTGCCCAAGATCTACCGCAAATTGCACAAAGAGTGGTGTCCTCGTGCGTTTTTAGCGACTTTTAAGATCGGTTTGGACGAACAAGACTTTGTGGAAGGCGCTCACGACGATTTGGAGACTTTTGGCATCGATGTGATCGCCGGAATCAACGATTCCAACCCCAACCAGATGCTTTTGGTCTCGGAATTTGACGAATCCGTGATCACGTGCGACGACGACATTGATGTGCACGATGCGTTTGCGTCGTCGCTGGCCGAAAACCATCGGCATTTCCGCAAGCGACGCGACATTTTGCAAAAGGGCAAGCAACTGCTGCTTTTGTCGGCCAAATTCTCCATGCTCAAGGAAAAAGATGTGGTCAACGAAGACGCCGACGGCAACAAAAACGTCAAGTTTGGCAAAGGGATGCGCATTCGTGCTGATCGCCAACGAAACGACACGTCAGCACCAGTGTACGAGCTGCAACACATTTTCCAGAGCAAGACCAAGTGTGCGCGTTGTCATATCTGGGAGGCCACCATTGACGATGAAGTACCTGCTGCTAGCGACGCAAAGGCTCCAGCATCAACTCATGCTGGCCAAAGCCACCACAAGAGCGAGAAGAAGAAGAAGAAGGAGAAGAAGAAACTGGACGTGGTCGTGGCGTTCAGTCCGGCTGGAACACCCGACACCATTCGAGATGTCTGGGGCGACTTTTGGGGCGGTTGGGCAGAGAATGAGATCTCAGAGCTCAAGGACCAGATCATGAACATGACGGTTGTGAATGCACTGGATGTCGTCACGGCGTCACTAAGTGGAGACTTTAGCCGCGCGTCGGCATTAATCCAGTACGTCACCACCAAGATTGGGCGATCCTGGAGCGAGGGAGAGAGCACACGCGTGCGCCAAAGCATTCAGAACATCATTGCGGTCGGCCTGGACCGTGGACTCATGGAAGCCGCGGATATTTGCCCGTTGGAGGTTCTGATCCGCAAAGAACGCGCAAGAAGGTATGGATCGCTGGTGTTGGACCATCAACCGATGGTTCACGTGCATTCGACTTCTCGCAAAACTCCTGGCGAAGCTGGGTCTCCACTTCGCCCCAAGCGCAAGAGTTCTACCTTAAACACCGCTGTACGCGTGCATCGTGCCATCAACGGGTATTTTGAAGAAATGAAGCAGAGTGGACTGGTGGACACCGTCATGGGATACGTGGAACGAGGCGCTGCGGTGCATATCACGGGGTACAGCATGGGTGGCATGTTGGGCCAGTTGTTGCTGCTTCATGTCGGCCACCGGGTGCGTATGAACCAGTTGGACATCAGCAAGATCAACTTTGTCGGCTTTGGCTCGCCACGAGTCGGCGATGAAAATTTTGCGGCCCATCTGGAAGAATTGTTTTTGCCGGAACAGCGGATCATCATTATGAACCCACTGGACTGTGTACATGCCTTCCCGCCAACTGCCGAAGGCTACACGGACGCCTGCTTCAAGATCTTCTTGAAAGAAGATGGGGTCGGGGTGGGCCGACGCCGACCGTCTCGATTGAGTTTGCTGCCGCTGACCAAAGCGGTGGACAATCTCTTTGAACATGTGTTCCAGAGCTCCGCCAACAAAGACGACAAGGCTAGCAGCGTTTGCTGCACATTCTGTGAGAGCAAATCCCATTTCACCGAACAACATCGTTGCCGGTACTGCACCCAACGCGGCGACCACCGCGGTGCAGACTGTCCCAATCGCTATGCGCCCTGTGCGTTGTGCGGCCAAACCAACCATTGCACGGGCGAACATCGTTGTCGCGTGTGCCAGCAATACGGCCACCGCGGGCGTGAATGCCATCTGCAACGGGACGTGGGCACCGCCGAGCTCACGGCATTTTTCCGATTCCATCATTTCCTGTACTACAACTCCAATATCAAAAAGTCGGTGGAATTCTCGGCGACCTGACAGCAGCATTTGGACAGAGTGGGGGGGGGGGGGGTCGGTTGGAGATCGAGTTGATGAACGTACGAGAATCGAGGGAACATGCGTGGTAATGCCGTTGGACAGGTGTTGGAAGTGGAAGAGAAAGAGAGAGCAAGTGCGTGAGGAGGTTTGTTGGGGTTTGGCAGGGACCTGGCGATGTCAACTTTCAGTGCTCTGAAGGAATACATTGCCCAGCCTATTAACTTGGAACCACAAGAGGAAGGGCGACATACTATCGTGAAGCGAGCTGGCATACCCAAACACAGTAAACAAACCCAAGGGAGGGATGACCTACCTTTTGGTACTCCGGACGTCCTGTCCCAGAGAACAGTGTGGGATGATCGGCAAAGACGTAGATGACATGATTGGCGCCAACCCAACCGCCGACAGGTTGTACGAGGTGACGAGCCTTGTCCTGATGGAAGAACGAGCGTGCTTGGATGGCTACTGAGCGTCGATCCTCCTTGCAAATGGAACCCATCAAGTGGCAGTAAGCCATGAACCGAGTTCATGGGTCGGTCGAATGGCAAGCGCATCGGGTAGCAACTCCCACCAATGTGAATCCGAATCGACCAAGACAGTAGAACCGGACAGGGTCAACGCCTAAAAGCGAATGGATTCATGCCGGTTATCCTGATGCACTCACTCGTCCAAGTTGCCACACTCAGAAAGGCAGTTCAATATCATCGGAGAACAACTCATCATCGTCTACAGCATTCTTGGCTGCTGTGGTGGTAGATGCTGTCGAGCTCGCAAAAGCTTGTGGTATTTGTACAGAAAGTGGTTGGAGTTGGGAAGAACCTGTTCGAGACGAAGACGAGGAAGACGAGCTCAGTTGTCGTTGTGAAGAGCCTTGAAGTGCTTGCGCGATTCGTTGCTCCAGGGACAGTTCGTCGTCGGACAAAGCCAAGTCTTGCACTGGTTGCTGTTGTTGCAGTTGCTGCGGCGGTTGAGAGACCACGGCCACTGCTGAAGCAGCTTCCGCGGCTTCTTCTTCGTTTTCGTAGGATTCATTGGCAGCTTCTTCTTCTCCTTCTTCTTCTTCCTCTTCTTCACCGTCTTCGTCGTCGAGAGGATACGGCCATCCTTCGGGTGGAGTCCATGAACTCTCTTCCGTCTCATGGTTAAACCAGAAGAAATGGTTGGTGTTGGGATCGAATCCTTTTTCCCAATTGCCAAAGATCTCAGTTTGATCGTCTTCCCCTTCGGCTTCTTCGGTCTCTTCTTCTTCTGCTTCTTCTTCTTGTTGTTGTACTTCTTCTCCTTCGTTAGCAGGCGATTGCTCTTGCTGCTGTTGTTGCTCCTCCTCGTCTTCTTTAATGATGTGTTCTTCAGCTTCTTTCACTGCCTCTGTAGCAGGGTTTTGCTCTGCGATGGGAGCATTTCGGAGTGCGCTTGGTGTCGTAACGACAGGCAGTGCGGCTGGCTCAGCGGGAAGCGTTTTGCTGGTTGCAATCGGGTCTTTGGGTTGTGTGGGGCTCGGTTGTATAGTTTGAGCTGCCGGCGCAGGTTTCGGACTTGGCTGTTGTTGTTGTTGGTGGTGGTGGTGGTGTGTCTGCTGCTGCTGCTTGTCCTGTTTCAAAGTGTCCATCAAGTCGGAGACATTGGTATCGCCAAAGCCCTCGTCGTCTGTGTCCTCTTGATGGCCAAGTTGGATGTCTTCTGTGATGTCGCCCAAGAACATGTCCATATCACTCTTGACTGCAACGCTCATAGGTTCCTTTTTGATCGGCTCCTCAGCTAAGATGGGAGCTGGCACGTTGGAGGAACTCGCCGAAGATGATGACACGTCTACAGCAGCAGCTGATGATGAAGTCGATGCAGAAGCAGCAGCTTTCAGAGCCGCTTCAATATCGAGGGAAGTCTTGTCAAAGTCAAAGGAGTCTTCTTCCTCGTTGCTATCGGGTCCAGATCTCTTGGGGCTGGCAAAGAGTTTCTGGTTCACACTTTTGGGGCTCGAATCATTCAGATCCAGCTCCAGTTCATCTTCTGTAACGAGTTCTTCAGATGACTGCTTGGAGGTACCCGCAACAGCATCCGCTTTTGGTGGCGAAGCCCGCTGCGGTAGGTGCGTCAATGTAGCTGTTGCGGTTGCGGGCATGGCGACCAAAGCTGCCGCAGCGGACGATGTTGACGCTGACGAGTCCAACAGACTCTTGAGTTCTTTCGGCAACATCTGTACACAAAAGTCCTGGATGGCCATGGACCCAGTTGCAGTCTCTCCAGTAATTCGCGCAGACGCTTCTTGATCATGACGAGCTTGTCGAATTCGGTCTGGCATTTCGCATCGGGATGCGCAATTTTGGAAAACAGCGCGGTACTCTCACGATCGTCCAAGATGTTTAACGCGTTCTATGACCAAGAAACCACATCCAACCGATATACCAGTCATTCTTTCATCCGACATGTGCTCTTGTTTCCAGGGCTTACCAGGCTTCGTCGGTATTCTTCGATCTTGTTGGCATCACTGGCTCCTTTTTCACTCATGACGACCAGCACATTCAGCGCTGTCAATGCGGTCGAGATCTCTTCTTTTGCGTGGAACAAAAACTCTTCAATGGCCAACTCCTGCATAAAGTCCGCCGGGCTTCCGGTAGCAGCTACTTCAGCTTGGGAAGCTCCTTCTTCACTGCTTTTCGTTTGTCGCAACGGGGAATTGGCTTTGTCTTCACTCTCGTCCGACTCTCGAATCGGTTCCATCGAAGCACCAAGGAAGGGTTTGAAAGGTGCGGATCTTGGCGACGGTTGTCGTGGCGATGCTCCTAAAGCAGCAGCAAGGTCCGATTCTGGCGGGCTTGACCCTTTGAGTGAACTCGATGTGATGCTTGCAATCGCAGCGGAAGCTGCAACTCCAGACGCTGTTGATGGCAACGATGCCACACTCATACTACGCATGTTTGCCAGCAATTCCGAAATCTTGCTGCTTTTGCGTCGATCCATGCCATACACTTCCGCAAATGAATTCAACAACGGAATGTTCAACACGCCACTGGATCGTCGTCCAGCGGCAATGTCGTTGGTCAAGTCCATGCGTTCGCCCACCGTCATGCAGACTTCAAACGACTGCCGTGATTTGCGTCGTTGCACAGCATGGAAAAGGCGTTTATCGATCGGAGGGTGCTTGGAGGTTGCGAGAATGCTGTCTTTGCGTTGCTGATGTGCAGCCAGTTCGGGGTTGGCAGGCTTTTTCTTTTTGCGTTGAACGGGAGGAGGAACTGGAACCGGAGGAGGTTTCATCGGCGAAGCCTTGGCACGAGTCTTGAAGCTTGGCGCTTTGCTTCGCAATTCATCATGCATGCGCTGCTCCTTGCGATTGGTTTTGGACCGTGGCGATAAGAGGATCTCAGGCTAGATCAAAGCAAGCAACAACCCAATCACATCAGCACCTACATCACGGCGTCACAGACGATAGAACACGCTAGGAACTCGACTGTCGCGCCGCCTTACATCTTGGGTGATCTGCAAACCATCGCATGCGGCTGAAATCCATCGTGACTTGACGAGTTCCAACTCGTCGTAGAGGGATTTGCGCTGCGAACCGGCAGGTGGTTCCGGAGGTTCTGGAACCATGGACGATACTGCAGACGAGCATGAAGGTGATCTGAGTGCACCAACCATTGATCCTGTCGTTGTGGAAATGTTTGCTGGCGCCGAACAAGACTTTTGTAGAGTGCTGCGTCGTTTCTCTTTGATCATCAAGGACGTGGACTTTAAAGAGCCAATTGTGACCAGCTGGGGAACCATGTTCATGAGTTGCACGAGATGACGACGGCATTTTTTATCCGTCACGAGGGTATTCTCATCGAGATCCAAATGATACAGCGCTTTGTTGAGGGAAAGTGGACGAAGAGCTTGAACGGATGAAATGCAGTTGTTGGAAAGCTTGAGAATCTGCAACCACAAGCCACTGAGATCTGTTGGGTTTTGTACGACATCACCACGACACCCAGCCAAGTCCCACCTCTAGTTTCTCGAGATGCTCGAGGTTTTTGATCAAGCGAATCCCATTGCTTGCGAGATTGAGTGCTCGAAGATTGAACACATGAGTAAGCCCGTCAATGTTCTTGAGTTGGTTCTCGCTCAAATCCAACACCAGCAGCTTCTTGAACCCGGCCAACTCGGCTTCGTCAATGGCAGCAAGTTTGTTTTGTGAGAGATCCAGCACTTTCAACGCTGGCCACCGCATCTGACGAAACAATTGCAAGCTCGTCAACTCGTTGCCACTCAGCACCAACGCCACGAGATTGCGAAAGTTGATTTCAGGAAACGCTTCTTCCAGCGCCATTTGTTTGCGTTGAAACTCCGAGTGGACTAACATGGCGATTTCTCTGGTGCCCACAAACAACAACAAAGTCCGTCCTGTCAGCAGTGTTTGACATGCATAGCGGACTGCAACTCACCGATCGGTGCCGTCAATGCGAACGTCGACGACGTTGGACTCTTTTTCAATGACTGGCTCCATCTCATCTTCTTCTTGAGACGTCACGATGTCATCCAGGGAGTCAGCGGCCAGGTCGTCAAGTGTTCGACGTTGAGATACCATGGTACTCGAGGTTTTCAGTGCAGCCGCCATTTTGGCTTCACGCAGAGCAGTTTCCCAAGTGTCGTCTTGTGGTTGATCGTCAATGACACTCGCGACTCGGCTCTCGTTGGGAGATTCAATGGTGGTCTCTTCGTTCGAGTACTGGCTCTCGGTCCGCCACATTTCATCTCGCTCGTCGGTCATGTCATACACTTCGCTTGTGCTTGTCAGTTCACTTGGATCGACGTCACGATTGTTTGGTGGAGATACAATCGGAATCAAGGCATTGGCGGAAGCTAGAGGAATCGTTCCCGTGTTGAGGTTCGCGAATAAGCGCGCGGTCGGCGAACTAGAGCTTGCTGCTGGGCTTGTGGCGGATGACCCAATCTCCAGATCGTGGTCGTCAATCTCGACTTGATCCTCTTGTTGTTCCTCTGTGGAATCTTTGCGCAGAGGATACTTTGTCGCGTTTCGAGCAAAGTCCTTGAGCGAAAAGTCTCCCGAAGCTCGTTGACCGATCGAAATCGGCTTTTCATTGTTGCGTCCAATGGTCCCCGCGTTCGAGATTGCTGTGGTTATCTGTTCTTCTTGAAAGCTTGCAGCTGACATCGTGCTGGCATTGACCCCAGTCGCGTCTTTCTGGGGAGTGTAGCTCACGTGCCGCTTCGTGATACTGTTGCTTGCAGCCGATAGCTCTCCATTTGTCGCCGTCTTGACTGGTGAAAACATGTCGATGGCGTCCATTCTCTTCATGCTGTTGCTTCGAGGAGCTGGTATGTCGTCCCGTTCCGATCCTCTTACGGTCTGCTGCTGCTTGTCAATTAACGAAGCAGTTGCAACTGCTTGCTGGTTGGACTGCGATTGAACGGAGATTGACATGGATGGCTTCGGTTCAATACCCCGAGGCTTGATCTCGACAGACCCGGAGGCATTGGATGCCAGGCCCCCCGTTGCTGGGACACTCGAGGCATTCATGGACGGTTTGGGTTCCATGGCTCGGGGCTTGATATCAACTACCCCAACCATGGGTGCTTGGGTAGCAACGAATAGCGGAGGTGCACTTCCAGTTGTAGACGTCTTGAGGTCGCAGGTACGCGCTTTCATCTCCGTCATCAAGTTCTGATTCACAACGGCCTGAAAGACACTGGGCGCAGAGGATTTGGTTTCGAGCGTGCGCGTCTTGTTCTCGAACGGGATTTGCACTTGACTGCTATTGTCCGGACTTGCGCTCTGGGGTTGTTTGGTCGACGGCGAAGCGTTCATTGCCGCCATCACCACCGAAGCCAAGCCTGGACTCGGAGGTTGTTGACTCTGTTGTTGCTGCGCTTGGATGATGACATTTGCGATGGAACGCAGAGAAGTACCATTGCCGATGTTGGCATGCCGAATCTGAACAATGTTTTCCCACGAAAGCGGCAAGGGCTTGGTGGTGGTGGTGTTATTGTTGTGATGGTGGTGGTGACTGCTGTTGGAACTGAAGCTGTTGATGTTGCTGGTGTTGAAGCTTTTCTCCTGGTTGCCATTTCCGGCCAGACTCGCGAATTTCACAAACAACAAACTCTCCATCAACGTGGCATCCAACGGAATCTTTTGACTTGAATTGAACGACGTCGAAGTCGACGCACTTGCCTGCTGCGCCAAAAGCTGCTGCTCCAACTGAAACATAAACTTGGCCAACTCTTTTTTCGTGGGTTCACTTCCACTGAGCATTTTCATCACGAGTTTGACTTGCTCCGGGTCCAATTGAGCAAACCAGAGCTTTTGGTAAAAGTCGATTTGTTGCAGCGCCAAACGGATCTCAAGCTTGACATCTTCTTTGGTCAGTAACTCGACGTATTGGTCCACCTGAGCAAACGAACTGGACGAGATCTCGTTGCCTTTGAGCTTCACGCGTGTGAGTAATCGGGCAAAACTCGGCAACGACTTGGCACCGGAACTGGAGGAAGCGGTACCGGAGGCACCACATGCCGCGGTGCTCGAAGCTTTGGCAGCGACAACTTGCACACGAAGCACTTCGAGAATTGCTTTGACTCCTTCGTCAGTGATTCGATTGTCTCGCAGGTCCAGGCTCGCCACAAGCGGCATCTCTAACAGCGCTTCGGCGAGAGCAATGACTTGTGGGTCTGTGATATCGGCATCTCGGAAATCGAGGCTGCAAATCTCTTTTTGGCCCGAGATGGCTTTGTAAATGCTCTACGATTTTGCCACAAGACCGGCAAAGAGCAAGCGCACGCGTGACAAAGCGAATCAGCGATCCAACGGTCAGTCAAAGCGTCCGCTGCTCTCGACTTACTCGTTCGAAGCCCACCGGGATCTCGACTTGTCGCGCTTCAGCCGCTTTTGCATAAATCTCTCGGAACCTGCCCGCCATCAAATGAGCACTGGAGGCCGTCATCCTGAATGAAAACACACACACACACGCACACACACCGCTTTATTTCCTGGAGCGAGGGCGCTCGAAGCTCTTGGATTTTCCGTTTCTTCTGAAACAAGCCATTGAACATGGTGCCGATCGAGTTGCGTTTATGTCGGGATATATCTCACGGTGGACAGACGATCGAATGGCGTTCCCACAGACAAAACGCGATCGACACCGTTGATGGTTGGGATCGATGGTCGATGGCTCGAACGGCTGAGTTGGGTCGAGTTGCTCTCGTTTGCACACGCGTGTTTGTTGGCGTGTTGGGGGACCTGAAACGTGGGTTTGCTGCTGCTTTGGATAAAGTCTTTTAAAAGAAAAACACTTGGTCGACTTGTTTGTACAAATGCACCACCGCATCAACGAAAATCGAAACTGAAGAAACGGACGAGAGGTTTGATCTTTCGGTTTGCAAAACCTGCTTGAGGCACCCACACACACGCACCTCGTCCGCCCCATTTCTTGCTGGTGGGTGTTCTCCAACGCGAGTGAGTCGAGTGGTGGGGTGGTACTTTTGCGCGGGTGCTGCAAGAAGAAGTCTCGTCACTGTGTTGCTTGCTTGCTTGCTCGCTTTCACCAGAGTTGGAACGCACATGTGGCGCTGAGAGCATGAATAGCCATCCATCGACTGCTCCCCACGCGCCGCTCTCGGTGGCTGCACACAAACAAGGTGACGACAAGATGGATGACGATGAGGCCACGCTCGATCAACTCGCGGAACAGCAAGACGCTGCCGACCCTGTAGACCGACCACAAGCATTTGCCTATCAACAACAGTTTGCTGCCAAGGACCAGGACGATGATCTTCAATTAAAACGAATGTAAGTACGTGCAACCACGATGACCATGAACGGACTGCAGGGAAAGGCTAACACTGCGTGGCTATCGGAAAGCTTTGCGTTGGGGTTTGCCCTGAACACAACTTGTCGTCACACGTTGGTCGAGTACCTCAACGAGACCCAATTGGTGTTTCCCGTCGCCAACCACGTCGCACTGGTCTCGTTAGAAACCCATCAATTTGAGTTCTTGCATGCCGCGAAAACCGTCAAAAGCATCCAATGCTTTCATTTGTCGACGCATCGGGACTTTCTGGTCGTCGTCGAGAAGCACGAAGCGGTTGTGGTGAATCATCTCAACACTGCGAGCCTTGCAGACTCGTCGATGACTTCGTCCATGGTGAATCTCATGTCTCCGCCGACTTCACCGATGGCGACGAGCAATTCACTTGCACCAAACCCAATTGCAGTAGCCGCAACAGCGACGGCAGCAGCAGCACATATCATCTCGACTACCCCGACTGGTGCCAAGTCGAAAACAGCTGCTTATGGCTTTCATCATGGCAACGAGAGCCTGCAAGTCACCATCTACAAGACGAGCACCAAAAAATGCGTGCAGACCATTGCGTTGCCTGCCAACACCGTGATTGTGTCCTGCTGTTTGTCCTATGATCTGAAGTTTTTGGTGACGCTTGAAGACGCGCCGTCCCATAACATTTGCTACTACAAGCTCAGCACTTGCAAGTTGCTTGCCAGCAGCAAGTGCCCGAGTCGTGGTGTTCGCATCTGTTTGCATCCGTTGGCCAGCAATTTCATGAGTGTCTCCGGACCGACGTTGTTGAAATTCTGGTATCTTGGCAAAACGGGCGAATTCAAGATTGGCAATTTCTTGCCACAAGGACGCGAACAGGAGCATTTCGTGGACCACGTCTGGGTTCAAAAAGAAATGGTGGCGTTGACGGAACAAGGCATTCTGTTGGTGTTTCGCACCACGTCAATTGCCAGTCAGAGTGCCGAATTACCAAATGTCGAACTGATTCGAACGTACAGTTGCCATCAACCGAGTTTTGTTCGAGTAGAGTGCATCAATTCGTACGCCAAGGGCTTTGTGGTGGCCGGATCCGCTGGGTTCTTCAGTATTTACGAGATTTCCGAAGACGTCAAAGATCCTTTTTTGTTTGTTCGAAGTGTCCATGTGGCCGAACTTGCCATTGAAAACGTTGCAGTTTCACCGACTTGTGAGTTTGTCGTGGGCGTGACCAAGACCAAAGAGTTGTTTTCGTTTGCCATGAACTCCATTGACGCGGTTCAAGACGACCATGTGGTGTTTCGGGAAGTCTTTGACAAAGGTTTCCATGTGGGAAGCATTGTGCAGTTGGAGATTTGCTTGCAGAGGCCGATTCTGGTCACGTGCGGTTACGATCGAACCATTCGTATCTGGAATTACCGCCATGAGCACTACGAGCTCGTGTACAGTTGCAGTGAAGAGCCGAGTTCCATTGCGTTGCATCCATCTGGGTTCGAACTCATCATCGCATGCAAAGAAAGAGTCCGCATGTGTACGTTGCTGCAGGGAAGCCTTCGCATCTCGGAAGAACTCTTCATTAAATCCTGTCACGCCGTGAAATTCTCCACTGGAGGGCATCTGTTCGCCTGTGCTTGCGGAATCACCATCTCGACCTACAAAACGTTGACTTGCCAACCACAATTCACCTTCTCGGGTCATATTGGCGCCGTGCATTGCCTGGCATGGTCCAGCGACGACTTGTTCTTGTATTCCTGTGGAAACGACGGTACCATGTATCGCTGGGACATGGCCAAAGGAGCTCGTAGCGAAGAAGATAACCATCATGTCATCAAACAGAACCAGTACTTGGCGATGGCAGTCGATGCAAACAACCCAAAGCTTGTTGTGGTTTCCGGTACGGATGGATATCTTCGTGAAATCGTTGCTGGTGACGAGACCAAGGCGTATGAGATTCCAAATGGCATGATGATCACCAGCATGGTGCTATCCCAAGAGCTGAAGCGTCTCTTTGCGGCGACTTCTTTTGGAAGTGTTTTGATCATGTATTGGCCCATCTCGCATCGTATTCTTGGCGAGTTTTTTCTCCACAGCGAGTCCATCACCCAGTTACGACTCACGCAAGAACAAGACCGACTTGTGTCTTGCTCGGAAGACGGAAGCATCTGCATTTATCGAATTCTCCGCACAAGCAATCTCAACACCAACGCCCCCATCAACCAGGATCGACTGACCAGCATGGAAAGCCTCAGCGACAACAGCAGAATGATCTTTTCCGACATGGTTCTTCTTGGACGTGAAGAACTGGAAGAAAAAGACCAACTCGTCCTGGAGATGCGCCAGCAACACGATCAGATCAAAGCCGATGTCGAATTCACGTTGCATCGTAAAGAAAACGAATGGATCGATCGTCTTCGGTTGACAAAAGAGGAATCGGAACACCTCATGGTGCAGGAACGCCTTCGCTACGAAGAGCTGGAAAATCGATACCAGCAGACACTCCGCAAACACATCGATGAGATCGCTCAGTTGGAGGCCAACCACGTCAAAATGGCACAAGAACTTGAAAACCAGTACGAACATCGACTCACGGAAGAAGTGCATCGGTACGACGCCCTGTCGGAAGAACTGGAGTCCGTGCGACAACGATGTGGTGCGCTGATCGAATCGCAAGATCAACAGAATCGTCGAACACTGCAAAGCGAACGCAAGGCTTCCCATTCTCGTGCAAAAGAGCAAAACGACGTCATCAAACGACTGCACGATGATCTCAAGTTCAACCACGTCAAATTCGAAGAAGTGCTCCATCAACAAGAGTCGGAATACGAACAAGAATTGCGCAAGCTTCGCATGGATTACGAGAACCAACTGGAAGCCGAACGCCAAAACACCGCGGCCAAGCAAGGTCAATTGAGTGCCGCCAGCACCAAGCTGGAAAGCCTGAAAAAAAAAATGCAAGAACTCAAGGCTTCTTCGCATGCGCGGGGTGAGTTGCTTCTTTCTCTTCTCAAGCGCAATGTCTGACGCTGACGCTGACGCTGATGCGTTCTGTTGTTGATCTCTCCTTCAGATGTGTTGCTCTCCACAGAACAAGCAAAAGCCCAGCAACTCGAGGCAACACTGCAGAACTATGAACTGGAACTGGAGACTCACAAGTCGACCCTAGCTGACAAAGACAAAGAGATTGCAACTCTCAAGTCGGCCAACCGGATTCTGGAAAACTTCCGCTTTGTGTTGGATCACCGTGTCAACAGCCTCGAAACGGAAAAGGCACCGATGCAAGAACACATGATGGCGCTGGAAACCCACATCAATGGGATGCAAGACGAATTGGTCGACGAATATCGCAACAAATCGGTTATCGCACAAGATATCGAGAACAAAGACGCGAAAATCAAACTTCTCTCTCACGAAGTGAAAATGCTCCGACAAAACATGCTGAAAAAGGAGTACAGCATGAGCGAAATGACCCGAGAGTTCACGAGAATTGCGCAGATGACCAATATCAAGGACATGGAAGCAGCCGTCAAAGATGCGTATCGGGTGTTTGTGAACGGAGAAACACTTCGCAAAAAGCCGCCGCGCATTACAACCAAGTCGCCGTTGAGTCCCATTGACAAATCACCCAAGAGTCCGATGGAACTCATGCTACGATCGCCCAAGCGTGGAAACTCGCCTACCGTTCGGCCAAGAGCAAGTACAGCGCAAACGGCAAGTCCAGTTCACTCTCCATCAAAGCAGGCCGCAGCGCAAAAGGGTGCGAACGCTGCAAAGAGTCCTGAGAAAA
This sequence comes from Paralagenidium karlingii, assembly GCA_027475765.1. NCBI lineage: Eukaryota > Oomycota > Peronosporomycetes > Paralagenidium > Paralagenidium karlingii. The sequence goes on from JAMFLO010000004.1 coordinate 213,132, forward strand.
CTCAAACACCACCTCAAAGCAAGGTCGTCGACGATTTGGGCTATAACTGCAAAGAAGCCGTCAATGAATCCGCCAAGCAAATAGAATTCATGACCAAAACCATTGCGTCCTTGCGGGGAACACTGGAGAACACCAAAAGTCAAGCTGAGCGTGTCCGACGTGATGCAGTCATGGAAGGAAGTTTCCTCATCGAAGAGTGCAATCGACTGCGCAAGCAAACCAAAGTGCAGCACATGAGGATCAAGGAACTGGAGCACACCATTGAGAATATGCGCGTGGCCATGCCGACGACTGCCTCGGGTTATCTCCCAGTACCAAGTTCGCCGTTGAATCCAATCCGAAGAACAAACAACTCGGATCGCGGCTCCCCGATGGCGTCACCAGTATCATACAAGTCGTCATCACCCTCTTCACAAAGCTCCGGGATACTTCAAAGTGCTTCCACACCGCAGCTGCATCCAAATGCCAACGGAAGAATCGGTTCGCCACATGTGGAGATCAGTGAACAAGTCACAGACCTCAGCAGCCCATGCAAACTCCAACCCATCAAAACTGGCAAACGCGTTGCATCAACCTTTGCCAACATGAAACTAAGAATTGAACCAAACCGATCCGAAATCGCGCCAGAAACAACTGCAAACGACACCACCTCTGGTGGTGTCGTTTGCAGATCCGGAACTCTCCATGGAACTTGAAGAGACTCTCTTTCTTCAAGTTCCATGGAGAGTTCCAGATAAAGGGCTTGTTTTGTACGACCACCACCATAGATCACAAGTTTGTTGAAGGAGTCCGCTTGGTCACTTGGCTTTGAAAGAGAAGAAATCCTCCAAACCAGTTGGATGTGTATGGATTTGATGCAGCAACAATCCGTAACCACAGCAGTGACTCAAACAGACAACAGCCCATCCACATGTATCATCTTGTTGACCATATGAGATTGTCGTTTGTTGCCTGGTGGCTTCACTCGTCCACGTCATATGGTTGTTGTTCATAAGATTCTCACAAAAAGAAGCGACGACTGGGGTCCTGTTTGCTTCATCTCCATATGGTGATCTGAACACTCTGCAATCGTTAGTATCTTGTTGGCAACGCAGCTGGTTGCATCTTGATCCGCAAAACACATGCATGGCCGTAATAGCTCTCTCTGAGTAGTGTCGCCATCTTGACACATCAGCAGCACATGTTGCGGTATTGATAAGACGAAGGAACAGGTGTCAACAAGAAATTAGCAACTGTTCAATGGCTGGTCTGCAGTCTGATGGCACGAGACAAATCCTTGGACGTCTCGCCGAGCTTATTCATAATCCGTTACCGACAGACAAAAGCGTGCAAGAAACCGGGCATTGAAATCGGGTCACTAATGCATCACATCACCACCAAAATGCAGAATCATTCTCTCCATACCCACAGGTTCCATCCGCAATCTGTGGCTTTGTCAATGCCTTGTTGTCATTCCATTTTTTCTATAGCCAAATGATCGGTGTTTGAAGCCACCAGCAATTGATATAGAGCAACTCCATACTGCATGCTTCTCACTTGAAGCTGCGCCAAAAGAGCTGTTGCTTCAAACTCTAGTTGTTGTCCATGACCAGAAGACCCTGAGACCTCTTCACCCCTACGCCGAAGCAACGTCATCAATTAGAGTTGTTGTCGGGTCGCAGTTGTTTGCTTCTGTGCCATTTTTCATGGTCATTTCCCCTACCAGCTGGAACTCATTGATCATAACTGGCTGTGTGTGGGGAGGGCAGGTGTTGCTTCCTCATTTGCTGTGTGTCGATGCTGGGCAATTGGCTTTTATGGTGTTGGATGATTGTTTGGCTCGTTTGAGTTGGGAGCTAAAAAAAAAACCAGCGAGACACATCCACCGTCCCCAGATATCCATCCATCCAGACAGACCTTTCCGACCCGTTGCGATCATGTGGCCTTTTCTTTTCTTCGCGCTCTCTTTCTTTTTCTTTTCCACGCCCGACCACCGCGCCTTTAAAAAGAGCCCACTCACCAGCTGAAGAGACAAACCTCGGGCTCGATCATACGGCAGGATTGCACGTCAGCGCATGCTAAGATCCAAAAGTAGCAGCAACCCTTCTCATGGAGCGGGTCTTTTTTTAAGATCATGCAGTTGGACTGGGTGCGCTGAGGAAGTGGATTTGCCAAAGAGACAAATACAATCCAGCTGATCACACTGCTTCCGTCAAAGCCAGACCAGACCCAACAGATAGACAGACCTGACAGACCAGCGGGGTGCCAAAAACAAACCGACCCCACCGCCCATTTGGTTTTGGTTGTTTTGAAACAACCCACCACGTTCGTTGGCAAGAGTTTCTTGGGATGTTTCGATCTAATTGAGTTTTTGGTGTCTAGGAGCCCTTTCCGGGCAGGGACACGACTCTCGGCTTTTTGGCTCGCTGGTGAGCTGTCGGGGTTGGTGGGGGAAAAGGAGTGGTTTGAGCTGTTGGGCTGTTGGACTTGATGGCACAAGTCGACTCTTTGGCGTTGGGGGCGGGCAAGCACAAACACCAGGCACGAGTGAGAAGAAGAAGAACAAGCACAAAGATATAAAAAACACCCATCCCAACCCAACGTAGAACGGAAACAGACCAACCCACCCAGCGTGTGTTGCTCCTCCGTCCCCCAGCCGGTCTTTGACCATCCCATCTTGCCTCTTTCTCCCACCAACGTACACCTCGAGGGGAGGCTTTGTCTTGAAGGTCTGGTTCTTGTCCGTTTGGAAACCAAACCAAAAAGGGTCGAACCAAAAAAGAGGAAGTCCGCTTCTTCTTCTGCTGCTGCTGCTGCTACGGTTGCTTCAAGTGCTCTCCACTTGCTCACTCACGCACTTACTCACGTGTGTGCGCTGCCGCTCTCTTCGTCTCCAACAACTCAGCTCCCTCTGCCCCTCCTCCTCCTCCTCCTCCTCCTCCCTCTCATCACCGGCTCGTTGCGCTCTCTTGACGGTTTGGTTCCCTCAACAAGGCAGTCTTTTTGCGCGCGTCATCAGCAAGTGGCAAAAAGAGTCGGCGCTGCCCAGACGAGCCTGCAAAGAGTTTGCGCCGTCGCTCCGTCTGCTACCTTTTTTGCTCGTCTCTCCCATTAGTGCTTTGGTGGGTTGCACCCTTCAAGTTGACTCGTGTGGCGTGGCAAGCGCGTGTACAGTGCTTGTCGCAATCGCTCAAACCAGCAGAAGAAGTGGAAGAACGAGAAGAAGCATTTGGTCAAGTTTTCTTGCACCAAAGGAAACGTGTAGTGAACCCGGCCTCGACTCTTCTGGTCATTCGGTTTCCTTTGCCATTGGAAGCACTGGCATTCTGGCATTTGCGTCTTTGGCTTGTCGTCGTCTGGTCGCCTTGCCAGGTGGTTTCATCGAGAGCTGAAGCGTGGTGTTGTGGTGTTTTCTGTGTCTTTTGACGCAAAAGCTTGACGTCGCTGCACGTGGAATCCGTGCGCTTTCCGAACTGCCAGCCGCTTCGAGTGTTGTGAGGGAAAAACCAGTTTGGCGGTGGCAGCCAACCCCAGTGACTTGAACTGACTATACCACGGGGTGGTGGGCAATCCACCCACAAGGTCAAACAACACACCATTGCGTGCTACTAGCAGGTGGAGAAAAAAGAGAGGCTCCAGCTGGTTCAGCGGGTGCGCAACCAATACATTTCGCAAGTCCAACTCCTCCAGATTGTGACACTTGCACGCCACCAGCCTTGCTCTAAGCTTTGCCAACAAGCCCTCCTCAAAGAAACCCAAGGACCATCACTCTTGGGCGTGAGAGAAACCAAAAAGGAAATTGCAGCCCGAGCATTGGTTGCTCTTGATCAAAAGGAAACTTCCTTTCTCGCGGACACGTGAGTGTGTGAGGTACTGTAGCAAGAGTGGACTCGAGTGCCGCCCAACGAGACGAGAGTCAACGACCAACCTCTCCATACTGAGATCAAGTCAGCACCCAGAAGAATGGATCTCGCGATTCGTGTCAATGTGCGCTACGCGGCGCCGCCCAATTCGCAAATCAAGGACGCACTGCGACTGTTCAAGAGCCAGCGATGGGTCGAGTCAATCATTCGATACATCATGCCACAACTCAACTCGGTGTCGCCAGCGTCGGTGAGTCTAGTGGAGCAGTTGACCAAGAACCTCGTACAACCACGCCATTCGACCAAGCCATGCACTGCGACTTCGACGACTCGGGTCGCTACGAGCAACGGAACACGCAAAACCAAGGACCGAGCGACTGCGAAAACACGCTGCCATGGCCACCAAGAAGAAGACCGTGACGTCGCCAGTTGTGTGATCTGCATGGAAAACCTCACCAGTTTGTGTGTGGAGCTTCCTTGTGGCCACCAGTACCATCTCGCCTGCATTGAACCATGGCTTCGCATGCACTCCACGTGCCCCACTTGCCGTGATCAACTTCCAACCGATGCGTTCACCAACTACAGCGTGTATGCCATCAACACAACCATCATCTTGCAACAGTCCCAGGCGAGAATGCCTACAGCGGAATTACTAGAGCTTCCCGCAAGCAATCAAGTCATTCGAGCGATTGTGAATGCGCGAGTGCGACGAAACATGCCATTGGATACCACCATCAACAATGTGACAGGCGCCAATGCCGTCGCTACTACTCCAGCCTTGACATCCACTGCCACAAGTGACAACAATGGAATGACAACAGCATCGACACACGCTCCACAGACTGCCATTGGGCTCGACAATGCACTCGAATTACCGTCAATTCAAGCAAATGAGTCCACTCCAGTGATGAATGCTGCCGTTTTGCAGCGCACAACCAGTGATTTTGGTACCAACGAATGCAATGTGACGGGTGTTGAGTCATTGTTACCATCAACCCGAGCGACCACCAATTCCCAGTCGTCCTCGACGTCTACGACGCGAAGACGATGTCGCAGTGACATCGATGCCCCTCAAGTGATCAACAAGCGTGCTCGCCTTGAAGCGCACGCAGCTCGTGACGAAAATATCTCCACTTCGGTATAAGAAGCTGTAATCTATGACACGAAAAGCTCCAAGGCGGCCATTTTTGTGTTCGACTTTCGACCAAGGATCTTCTTTCGTTTTTGGCTCCCACGTTTATTATCTCCAACTTGATCTCTCTTATTATTATTGGAAGCAAGAACTCCTCGTCGTCGTCAACGTTCATCTCATCTCGTATTTAGCTCGCAGCAACAAGTTGATCCGCAAGTTGATCCAGAGTGCCACATGGAAATCAGCCAATCTAACCCCTCAAACCGACCAAATCAACCAACTCACTCGAAAGAGACAATCATAGCACCACAACTCTTCCCAGAGGAAGATCGTTATTTCATTCCTTTCTCCATTTTTCTTTAAGCAGACAAAAGAATAAAGTCGTACATTACAACACTCTTTGATTCTCTCTGAGCTGGCAACTTGTAGTATCGCAACAAAAGCACTTTGGTTACGTTGACGATTCTTCATTCAAATGAAACTGTGAGATATCACTCTTTGACGATCTTGAAACGTCACGCCTCGTCCCATATTGAACCACACGAAAAACGTTATGATCGTCCCGTCCCATAATGCTCCCATTACAGTACCCAAAAAGGATCTCTTCCATTGTGGCACCGAAGCGGGTCTGCTGCATGGAAGAAATCAAACAATGTGATCATTCTTTTGGTGCCTCATTCATCTGTTGATGAGAGCAGAACCATCTCATTGGCATTATTCCCTCTCGTTCTCGCAAAACAAAGGCACGGCAAGGCAAGAACGACTCCATAAGCAAGTTGTACGACGCGCCAGTGAAACGGCCGATTGCTCACTCTTTGCTGAAACGTAATGTATTGGTGCTCAATGCTTCATTGCCATTGGTAAAGGGACGCTTGTGATCAGCGGATGAAGCCAATGAATGGTATGTGGCTGTGTCAATCAATCAACCATGTTCGACGGATGGTCGATGGTGGCAAAACCGTCGCCGCTATTGGAGATAGCGAGGAAGAACAGGTCACTCAGCACTTGGCGATAAAAAACAGTGAACCTATCAATGTGCGCCATTAAGTACGGAGAAGAGCCAACACGAGCACCGCATTTGCGTGGGTCTTGGTTCCAACACGTCCCAACCACCTACTCTCCTGTCGAACCCGACGTGCTGCTCTCCCAAGGGCCTCTGCCTCGGGGCGAGGCACCACCGAACGAGCGGTGGTGAAACGTCGCAGCAAGAAAGCTGCCCGCCCCTCCAACAAAGAAACGGCACGAGGATACGCCGTTGATACGTAGCAATGGTGCAAAAAAGGACAAGGCTAGAGTTCAAATCACCAAGGATACTGTACCTAGCGAACACATTTCTAACCAGTTTCTTTAAATTACAAAAAGAGGCACTTGATTGGACCACCAAACGATCACACATAGACATATCGCACATGTAATTGCCCTGCCGTCACCCCCCCCCCCGTGTCCTGAGCTAGTACTCCATCGGAGAGTACCAAAACACAAGCACCAGCTTGTCTCCTGGGGATGCTAAACTCTCGCTTGTCGCTTGCTTGGTGATCGATTGTCGGCTTGGTCATTAGAGTATCCCCCATCCCCAAGGAAACAGCAACACGCATTTGCCTTCAAAACTATCAAAAACAGGCCTCTACCATTGATCCATGGGCAACGTCGGGTCCAAATAGGTCGAGAGGAACTTCTCGGGATCTAGCACAATATCTTCGTCGTCTTCGCAGTTGAGAATTGCTGTGGCGTCAGAACCAATTGGAGAGGCGGAGCCGCACGCTTCAAGCTCGTCGAAATCCTCGAGTCCGCATTCATACTCGGGCGAAAAGTGGATGCGACCGAGGGTCAACGGCGATGAAGCCGGGGACAGGCACTGAACAGCAGAGGACCAAGACGAAGATGACGCAGAACTACTCGACGGTAACGGCGAACCTGAGCAAGACTCGTCGCTGCTCAAATCGTCGGTGAACCAGTCCAAGCTCTCGTCATCAGTTAGTTGTAACAGGTCTTCACTGTCAAGCGGTGAGATGTCGTGGTCACCAATGCCCTCCAAGGCCATAGCATACTCCGTGACGGGAAGCTGCTTATCCTCCACCAAGTCCAAGATCGAATCATGGTCCTCCAGATCGATGGGTAGAGCAGCTCTTGATGAAGCTGGTACACCGGGGGTTGCCGACGATGCCATGATGGGAGGCATTGGCAGAATTGGCGCTTGAATGGATGGGTTTGAGTTTGTAGGTCCCTTCGAAATCGGACCAGGGAAGAGCTTGACACTTGCGGCAGATGATATCGAATTCTCTTTCTGCGACAAACAGTTGTCTCGCACCAATCTCTTCTCGCGCGCGATACGCTTGGAAGGCGCATTATTCGAATCTTCAGAGAATGTCTTTCTCTTTCTTGTACCGGATTTCTTCTTGCCCATCGACCCACCGCGCACGCCATCAACCGAACCGTAGGCACACATAGACTGGTCAACCGACGCACGAACAGAAAAGCCCTGTTGCATGGCCATCTGGGCTTCTCGGTCTTTCATGCGCGCTTCTTCTTTCTCCAGTTTCTGATAATACTTTTGGGCATGAGTTCGGATCTGTACAACCGTACGCGTCTTGATGAGAGTCGCGATTTTCTTCCATGCCCGGTATGGAAAAGTTTCTAGCCCTTTGAGGAAGAGCTTGTGCTCTGCGTCAGTCCATCGTCCAGTATTTGTCTTGGCCTCCTTAGGTGAAGCAGCTCCTCCGGTTTTGAAGCTCGTCGTTCTTGTCTGAGGCGTGGCAGAACCAATCTGAGTGCATGGAGTGACGTTCAGGGTTCGATTGGCCAAGGTTGCAAAGTTTTGGTCGTTGACTTTGTTTCGGGTCATTGCACCAGCATGCTCCATGGGTGGCATAGCCGAATTGACCTTGACGCTCAAACAGGGCTGCACAGAAGCGAGTTTTGTGGACGGCTCACGTGGTGACAGCGCAACACACACTGAACCAGCCGTCGGGGTTTCCACTGAAGTGGGTGATGCCGGAACTGGTTGTGTGGGGCCACTGGAGTCATGCTGAGCAGTTCTTGCTGCAAACTCATCAGTCACGGAAAGCAGACTCTTGGGTCTTCGTGGGGCCTCTAAGTGAGAAGCTGATGAAGTGGTGGGGGGCACCGACACTTGCTGTTGTGCTTGCTGTGGCTTGCCTTGATCCATTGGTTGTCGCTTTTTGAACAGGGATTCCCGCCAACTCGCAAGAGTAGTCTCGGTCTTCTCTGCTGTGCAGGTCGAAGTGCGAAGGACCAGAAACGGCGCAAAGAGTCACGAGCTTTGCAAGCAGCAAGCGAGCACCTGATATCAAGCAAAATCCGATCCGATCAACCGCTCGTCCGGGAACTGACAAGTGCGGTAAAGTGATTGCGCGAAAGAACAGCTCAAATGGGGCACCAGCAAGCCACGCGTGCCGTGAAGACAAAGTGCAAATGACCTCTTCAAGCTCACCCACAGTTTAAGCACTCTGCAACTTGCGCCACACCATGTCTACACAAACCACTGCATCTGCCTTTTTGACCAGTGAGAACACATTGCGAATGACGAAGAGCCAATCAGCGTGCTGCATTTCATACCTTTTGTGCTTTAACGAGGTTGGCAAAAACCATGGAATGGTGGGAGCTTCCAAACCCTCCACAGAAACTCTGGAAGGTGGGTTTGGGTGGGTTCCGTTGTAATCAACCCACCCGCTTTGAAAGTTGTGAAAGCGCAGGGGAAAAATAGAAAAAAGGGAATTGGTGCTGATGACAAGCATACTGTAAGGAGCTCTTCGTTGTGCCGAAAGCGACCCTTAGCAGTGAAAGGGCTCTTTTGTGGAAAAAACCGTTTCGCAATTGGGTACGTAGCGAAACGGCGACCTTTTTTCAACCGCACAGCCACACATGCTTCGATATTCTTTTCAACGCAGCCGGTTACAAATGCGGAACTGTCAGGTTGAAGTGGAAGTCGTATACAGTATTCTGGTATTCCCTGCATACATGATGTGTGTGACACATCAATGAACTCTCGCAGATTTGCTCCATTGAACGAATCATTCTTCAGATGAAATGGCAGGTTGGGCAGTTCTGCGGCAGTTCATCAGTCTGAGTGCTAATGGGCTGTTGTGTGGTACTGGTACAGTGCTTGGATGACAACCGAGATGCACCTGTGAACGGACGTTTGCAGTACAGTATTGTACAGTACGTTGGCCAACAGCTGCACGAGATACTGTATCGTGATGAATGAACAGAAATCTGTGAGGAAAGAGTCGGATGCATGCACCAAGCAACTCACGATTGCAAGCAACTTGCTTGGTGAACACACCTGAGCAGGAAAGGAAGCTACGAGCACCACGCCGCGTTGTATCGCGGCCTAACGATGGAGAATAATCCAATGTGTGAGTTGGCAGGCGATTGTTATTGTTTTCCTTTGAGAATCTATCTACATCCATGCACACAGGAGAATGTTCTGACTATTCATATCACAGAATTGGTGTGGACCACATCATGGCAACACGACTTGCCAACACTTGCTCTTGCTACTCAATCACCACGGATTGTCGGCGCTGCTTCCGTGACGCAAGTCCAGCAGTATTGCCATGTTCGGGAGAATCGCATGTTTCACTCGTGCACCAGCTTCGACTGAGAGTGAAGAGCCTGCCAACGCTCAGTGCACGAAGTCCACAGACCCAGCAAAGCCCCAGTTGATTGCTGAGCGAGCCATGCCATCTCCTTCCATCATTTCGGTGACAACGTGAACTCAAGAGCTTGGCCCCAGACTCTTGTGGACTACTGCGATCAATACACTTCTCTGTCGTCCATTTTCCAGAGGTGCCGGAGCCTCCAAGTGCCGCTCTGATCCTGATTGCTCAATGGAGTTGCGATAACTGTTTCTGTGGACGGCGATTTCCATTTTGCCAAGTGCTTGTTGGCCACTTGCCCAGATCAGAGATTTGGAAGTGAGTCGATGACATTGCTTGCTGTCGTAGAGTCAAACTCTCAATTGGTGATATTCCTTGTGCTAACACTCCTTTGCGTTCGTCTGACGTGTAGTCGCGTCGCCAACTGATGCCCATGTGGATATCATTGTGAAGCAAGAAGCACATCAAGATCGTCGCGTCAATTCCTTTCAGCCACTGAAGCGATTGGGTTCGCGTGGTCGGAAGTGATCTGAAATAAATCATTCTGCGGGTATGTCTCCATTGAAGCTCGCTGGCGACGAGTCGGGTCAGCAGTCCGTTTTGGATCTTCTCATTCGAAACGCTTTCGGAAATGACGATGCAAATCTCTTGTTCAGGTAGGGTAACGTGTAGTGTTCAGCACCCGACCTGTGTCTAGTAGCTTCGCTTTTTTCTAAAGATCGCTTTGTCCTTTGTTTCCGGAGAAGAGACAAAGCTTTTGAGGAGTTACAGCAGTAACCTCTCTACTCCCTCAGCTTGGAGTTTTGTGAATGGGGAAGGTCCAAACCTTGGACCTTTCGCCATTCATTCATTCACAAACTCAAGAACAAACAACAAGCACAATCAGCTTTGGGTGATACGAATGGCCCTACGCCCGATTGCAGCCAATTGACCATGCACAGCAGCAGATTCGTGACCATTGTCAACTCATGTGACAACCGACTCCATCTCAAATCTGTTCCCTTCAGCTTTGCTCTCTGGTGTTGGTATGCACCGAGTGACTTTCATCCCCATCACTGAACCGGCAACGCGATTGGCGACGGTTGAAGCGAATCTGGAAGTCCGATAAGCCATCAGTTGCTTGCGAGTGTCGTTGATGGTGCACAAATGCTGCCCCATCCTTGATGATCTCTAGCACTGATGTTGCAGCCATGAACTGGTTGTGATGGTGATCATCCTCTCGTGGATTGCTCGCACGACGCTAATTCACAACACCAAAAACTCCAAATGATCAGCTTCCCATGACACCATAGAACCAGACAAGGGAGGATCGAATCTTCGTTCTCTTCTCCATCATTCCATTAAAGGAAGGTGCAGCAAGAAGTCATACAATACAACACCTACTGGCTGCGGAAAGCTCTGGTAGCACACTGCAGAAACAAAAAAGAAAGCAATTCCCTGGAACAAACCCATTTGCAAATGGCCTTTCATCGTTCTGTTTCAACCATTTGGTTCATCAGTCATTGTAGCGATCTTTGAACGCTGTGCCTCGTCCCGCATGGACCTAAATGGGTCACTGCAACGATTCGTCCCGTCCCAGACTAAACCGGAGCCCGTTGCTCCAGCTGCCCATGGCCAACGTGCGAATGAGTTCAAACATGGAGTAGGCATCCGATTTCGTGTCTGGTGGATTTGCCAGAGTCCATTCAACAACACTCTGAAAAGGGTTCACCAACTCATGAATCGCGGAAGAGAACGAACAGCACGACCCTTCTTCTTGTTGCTGCATGCGGCTGTTGATAAGCAGAATCAAGGCCACCAGATGCAGAATCATCAAGTACCGATCATCTTCTCCGCGGCATTCTTCTGGGAGATCTGTATCGTCCATGACTTGGGTTGAACTGGTGCACACAACTGGCAGTAAAAAGCCCAATGATCGACACCACTCGATACAGTTGTTCAGCTTGTCGTTTTCGTCTGTTCCTTTGGTCAGCAGATTGATCAAGACTCCTAGGCATAGCGTCAACTCTCCAATGGATTCATAGGACGCATCGTCACTTGCCATGGAGGAACAGATAGTACAGCAAAAGCGCATCAATCGACGAACCACTTCAAGCGATTTCGCAATTGTCTTTGCAACTCGAGGAGTGGCGGTCACGTGAACTAGCCCTGGCAGCAAGAAGTGCATGGTGTCTGTCAACAGTTTCGGATCCTCGGATTGCAAGGGGGACTTTTCCACAACAGTCGCTTCGAGTCGATCAATGAACGGCTCAATGCCAGTGTCAGATTGAATCTCATCATCGGAATCCAATTCTTCACTGAAAGTTGTCGCAGGCGAAGAACCAGATTCGCTGCCAATAATGTGCGGCTGATACTGGATCAGAAACGGAATCAGTTCGACAATCTGATCTTCGTACGAGTCGGCGTCATCAGCAATGCAAGATCCACCAAATCGCACGGTGGCATAGATCACGGCATCCAATTGCCGAAGACTCGGTGATCCAAGTGTCTCCAATTCCATGAACCGGTTCGTTCTCATGTAATCTCTCGCAATCTTCAAGAACCCAAACACGACCATGAACAGTTCTTTCAAAGACTGGCGGACTTCCAAAAGCGCTTCCACTGGTAACGGTAGCGGCATTTCCCCTTCGTCGTCCTCATCGCTTGCTGACGTACAAGTCGAGTTATGATTGCCAGAAGTAAGACCACTTGTGATCATTTCGACAATGCCATAACAGATGGGTAGCAAATGCAGAACATGTTGTACTTCCTCTTGACGTCTCTTGCGTTCTGAAAGACTGATCTCTTTTGGTTCTTGGTCGTCCATGACGATTAGACTTAATTCAATCTCATCCAACATCAGTTTCACTTCCACCGTCACGAGTTTGAGGCAGAATAGACAGAATTTTCCGTCCACTTCTTCTCGCGGCGGACTCAATCGACCTGCAAACATCCACGATGCACCGATGTTGCGCATCAGCAAATAAATCAGCATGAAGCACGCATCTTTCTGTCGTTGCCCATGGTGGGTGCGCAGAAACCGGAAAATGCCTGTGCGAAGATCAAGTAGACTCGTGGAGCTCAGCAATTCCTCGGATATTTTGCACTCTTCCACCAGGTTCATGTAATGATTCAACAAATCTAACAGCACTTGAGCATCTTCTTGTCGTCCTCTTGCAAAGGCTCCACACAGGAACTCGAAATCATTACTTCGCATTCGGCCCCAAAACTCCTCGTCGACTGACAAAAACTGGAGAATGGACCAGAGCGTCGGCAACACGTTTTGGTTGTTGTTGTGAGCCATCGCTGCCAGCATGGCATTGGTGGCATTGATGCTTGCGTCTTGCTTGGAGCAGGAAGCACCCAAAAACGGCGGTTTTGTGGTGGTCTGTTGTTGGGTTGCAACTGTTGGCACTGTTGGTGGCGAATTGTTGGCTTTTTGCTCGTTTGATTTTGGGATACTGGCGTTCGCGATGACACTGCCATTTGTTGCTGAAGCAGTTTGTTGTAACAACTTTCGCACGGCAATGAGAAGTCGCCCAAGGAGATTCTCATGCAACAGAACCTACGCATATAAACCACATACACAGGTACAAGACCAATTCAGTAAGATCTCTCTCCGGAACCGAAATCAGCAACAGCACATTATCTTCATCTTACGTCTTTGCCTTTTCGGCTGTGAATAAAGCTCTGAAGAATGTGTAGACAGTCGTCTTTCATGGTGGAAGGAGACATGGGCGACGTCAGTTTCTCGTACACCAGTCGCATCAGTCGTTCGTGCGAAAACATGTCGACCAGTTCGGCATCCTGACAGAATCTGGGAGATATCACCAAGTCATTCGCACACAACCAGCCACTCGTTCAGTTGGAATGACATAGTCAAGTCAGCTCGCTCCCTGATGTGAAACTCACGAGGCAATCAAATTGAGTCCAAGCATTTGATACACCGATGGTTCTCCCGCTGTTCCCGTGTTACCTGTCATCCATTCAAGGGATTGCACACAGAGACAGAGCGTTCATCATTTAACGGCCATGGCGCCATTGCTTTTTAGTGGTGTGATGACTTACTCTTTGTATGCAGCAATCGAAAAAAGAACTTGACGCCCACGACTTGGAGGATTTCTTGGCGCAGTTGCTGCATTTGAGGGGGCGAGAGTCCTTCCAGTCTGGTGACCATCAAGAGACCAGCGAATTTGTGTTCATCGGATTTGCCCTGGAGCATCTGCATGCACTGGGTAATGCGCAACTGGGTCTTGGAATCGGACGACACAAGCGGCGTGGTGTTGGCCGAATTGGACGCGGAAACTGTCGTGGATTGCGAAGAAGCATGGCGATGGGCATGACTATGACTGCGTCCACGACTATGGCTATGAGACACAGAACTCGCTGTGGTTGCAGTTGTCGTGGTTGCCGTCGCCTGGCCAAGAGAAGCACTTGCACTCATGGTCGTGATTTCCACCATTCCAATTTGAGTTGGAAAGCCATTTAGTACGGGAAAAAACCTCACCACAAACCATTCACAAAAAACCTTCTATTGCATAACTGATATTCGTTTCAGTTAAGAATCCAATCCACCCTTTACATGAAGTCTTCTTCATAGGCATTGACACTAGAGAGATCGGCAGCAGCCTCAATGGACGGTACTTGCTCAATGTTTTCACGCGTCATCAGGCTCCTATTTTGGTTTCATACACAATACACACACAGAGGAGATACGTGAAAAATCTGGGCGCAATTGGTGGCGAAACGAGCATCTCGTACGTGTAACTGCGCAGATCCTTTTGCTTGCGATAGTCTTCTTTCGCTTTTTTCTCCTCGGCTTCCAGACGTTGTCGTTCTTTCTTTCGGATGTTTTTGTACACGATTTCTTGCTTTCGTCGCTCATCTGCTCCAGCAGAGTTCCATTCTCACAAGTGAGCCCTTCATGCCAAAACTCCTGCAAACGATACACCCACAAAACCTTCAAGATCCGGATACAGCTCTTGTTTAGTCTTGTTCAAAGCTTTGAGAATGTCCTTGTTCTTTTCTTTGACGTGGTAGTGTTTCAACTGTTGCCGACACACACACAACACCAATGCCAATTCATCGGTTGGGTCTTGACAATGAAGCCTAGTCAGTAATCCAAGAACCCACTCGTTCGGGATGATGAAAGCCCACTTGACCGACTTCCATGCCTTGGGTCTTCTTCAAATTGCGCCATCTTGTGTACACCTGAACGCCAACCACAGACGGTAGAGTTATTTATCAGGTTCTCCATCCGCTGCCTTCGCTTTTCTTCTTCTTCCAATCTTACCACTTGGACCTGCTTCTTCTTGCACCCTTCAATGGAGTTTTCCTTATCCAAAATCCGATACCCACAATCATGTCAGACTGGGAAAGCATGAACCATCGCGTTCAATCCAGTAGCAAACCTTGACTAGTTGGGCACATTCTTCCAGACATGTCGGTGTAATATCATCCACACTACATTTTCCCTTTGTGTATGACAAGCGTGTGGCATTGCACATACAGATCCATTAGTATGCCCATCTGGTGGAGTCTACCGCATGCTCCCATCATTATGATACCAGTGGAAGGCGAAGATAGACGTGTGCTGAAGACAAATCGTCCACATGGAACCTAATGATAATGGAGCAGTTGGTGAGTGCACATATCTCTTCAGATCGAGTGTTCACACGCAGCCGATTCACCAGATATCTTCCATAAAGCCATAGCGAATCAAGTCTTCATTCTCAAACTTGTCTTTGCCCATATAAATGGTAAAACCCTCTTGAAAGAAGAGAAACCCAAACACAAGTCAAATCCATTCGTCGTTCAGTCAATTGGACATCGACCAGTCTTCTATGCAATCAGTGCAGTGCAACCCGTGTACCAGATGATGTGAAGTAGAAGACCATGATGATTCCAACCAGCAAATCGGCGCCACACTTGCGGTGCGTATTTGGTGTACCACACACCATTAGAGAGCCTTTCACCATCAACCACGTACCCCGATTCGCACCAGCTGTTTGGGAGAATGCAATTGGTGTAAAAGATTGTCTCTCAAGCTTTCAGCCAATCAGAGCGTGATCCATCCATGTTGTCCTTTTGTGCCACTGGCGACTTCAAACGAGAGAGAGATGCAAGAAAGAGCATCATCCAGATGTGTAGCAAACGATGCGCTGCTGAAATGCAATGAATGTGCTGAAAAGCGCTGTGGCTCCTCAATCTTGCCGGCCAACCCATTTGATGGAGTGCTGAATTCTGTGTGAAAAATCGCAACAAATAACTGACTGCTCATGCCTCACAGTAGATCCCTGATTGGCCACTATGTCGACGAAAACGCAGGCAGATGTGACTCTTCACACGCAGTCCAACACCGCAAATTCTGGAGGCGGTAAGCCTTACTGTTCTTCTCAACCTGTTAGGTTTGGGGGAACAGAAAATGCTGAAGAAGATAACCAGCAGTTTGCGGGAGGATCAGGATTACTTTGGATTACATACAAATTCTCTAAGGTACAGGAGAAAATCATTCTGGAGCTCCGCTACATAAACAACGGCTCTCTTGCGATCTTGCGCTCTGTATACTCGTCCCACTCTCTTGCTCAGGACAGTGGGAGGAGAGCTTTCTGTGCGGAAATTCCAAGGAGCGCTCTGCCGTCAGTTCTGTAACAGCTCGGAACAGTTGCTGAAAGCCTGCATTGCTCTCTTTGGGTTGTGTTGTGGGCTCGTTAGCTTTTTTGCTGAATTTTTAGATCGGCGTAGTCTTCCCCCCTCCCTCGATTTCTCCATCGACTCAGTTCCGATTTCCCAGCGATCAAGTTGCTGAATTGCATTTCGCTGCATCTTGCTCCAGTTGCTGAAGAGACACATACGACAACATGCGCGCCTCGCTTCTGTTAGTGGTGGTTTGTGCCGCCTTTGCGCGCGTTCACAAGACCATGGCCGACGATCCGCCTTACTACTGCACCTCTGATGCGTATTGTGCCAAGAAATACCCCGGCACCGTCTGCATCGCCGTGGAAATGGACACTGGCACCATCAAGAAGTGTACGCCCAACTCAGGCACGCGTAAGGCCTGCCGTGGTGCGAATTTCGGTTTGTGTCCGTCGTACCAACCACCAGAAAGCGAATACCTCGATGCCCATTGTGTGTTTATCCCCGAAGATCGTGTCACCTCGGGTTCCTCCAGTGGATCGAAAAGCACCAAAGAGACGCCGTCGAAGAAGAAAGCAGAACCTTTCTCCGGCTCTGGAAGCGGAACCACGAAGAAAGAGACCGGGTCGGGAAGTGCAGGAAGTGGGGACACCAAGAAAGGAACAGAAGCGCCAAAGAAGACCAACGCGACACGATTGCTTGAAGCTCAGGCCACAACCACAGAAGCGCCAAAGACGACGACAGCAGCACCCAAAACCACCACTGCCGCACCAAAGTCCTCGACAAAGGAGTCCAAGACAAGCTCAAAGGCCGAATCAAAGGCTGCATCCTCAAATGGCTCGAAGGCGGCATCAGGAAGCGGATCCGCTAAGGGCTCGTCAAGCGGCGCGGACGGTGGTGAGGATCTGCCAGGCGGGTACACCAAGATCAAAGTCGGCAACACTACTGTGACAGGTCGTTTTGCCTGCCTGACAGTCAGCGATTGTGAGATAAAGGCCGCAGATCCGAAGAATTGCGTGCCTTCTGCGTGCGGTTCGGACGAAAAGAACTTGTGCAACCACCAGGGTACGTGCACGTACACTTCAAAGGCTTTGATCAGCAAGCGTGCTTGCGCGTGTTATCTGGGCTACCGAGGTGATAAGTGTCAGTTTGCCCAGTCCAACAAGTGCGACGTAGACTGCGGCGCTGGTGGGGACTGTGTTGATGGTGTGTGTAAGTGCAAAAAGGGCTTTGATGGCAAGTCGTACCAGGGCAAAAAAGGAACTCCAGACCAACGTTGTTCCAAGTGCACCAACGATCAGGCGTGCCAGAACGACGGCAAATGCAACACTGATAGCGGCAAATGTGAGTGTCCGGCTGGTTTCTTTGGTTCTTCGTGTGGTGGCAAAGAAGATGGATGTGTCTCCGTCAAATGTGGCAATGCTGGCGCCTGTCAGGTCGATAAGAAGGGAAAAGGTGTGTGCTTCTGCAACAAATGCGACCCAGACTGCAAGCAGTGTGCCGACAATACCTGTTCCACGTGCCCGTCGCCAGCCTCGACCCTTCACTTCTCATGGGGTCTGTTGGCTGCCGTGTTTGTCGCTGTCGCTGTGAACTGGTTGGCTTAGACCCTTTGCACCACTGACATATTTTCGCGAGCGAGGACGAACAAGGCGCTACTTGTTTCATAGTGCCCCATGTTGATCTCCTGATGGATGAGAAATAGCGCTTTTGTGGTGGAGCCTACCACTGGCTCGCTCGAATGGTAGAGCTAGAGCCACCCGATTTCAGTTTCAGTCGGTCGTACTCTTGCTTCATGTTGAATTTCCTCCTTTCTTTTTCCTTGCATTTCCATTTGAGTCACATCAAAGTATAACCAAAATCCAAGATGAGAATTGAAAGCTTGTTGGATGTCGTTTTGGTTGGCGTTCTGTATTACCACCGACGGCAGGGGTTCTGTCTACCTATGACTTGATCGAGCCGTCGGCGCTCATAATGAGTGTGATGGTGTCGCCTTTGAGCAGAATTCTTCCTAACGGCGTTCTCTGGAGCTTCTTGATGTCGAGTTCTTCGGCGTCGTCCAGAACGAGGTTCATGTACTCATCAAAGCCCATGATTCGACCTTCAATACGCGTGTTGACTTGCTCATACAACCACACTTGCACGCGGGCTTTCTGACGGACAGAACATAGCATTCGCTCATCAGCGATCACAAACCAAAAATCGCCCGCAAAAGCACGAAAAATACCCACATTCTGAAGGAAACGAAACATCAGATTGATGGGTTGAGTCATCGGCTTTTGCACTTTGGTACTCATGGTAGCTGGTTTGCTTGGTGACAAGAACGTTGGATGGCAAGGAAGGATATCTGGTGGAAGGACTTTGGAAAATGGGATGCTCACTGTAGCAGAAAAAGACACCAAAGAGAGAAAGAGAAAGATCATTGTGTCAGTGGGTGTTCTTGGTGAGACCGTTGCTTCATCCCATCGCTTCCACCAAACACAAAGCATCACGCCACTGGCGCCAGCATTCTCACAGTTTGACCTATTTACCTTTTTGTGAGTGTGTTGTATGGACTCTGGGGAATCCCGCTTTTTTCCTCCAATCACCACTCGCGATCCATTCAACGCCGATATGATTGGATAAAATCACATAGCAACAGTTAATTGTTTGAAACATTGCCCACAGAATCCAATGTTAGTCAAACCGTTTCCTCCTTGACAGCGGGGATGCATCTGTGGCATCTTCCAATGCAGAGAATTCGATTGAAGCACTGGCCCTGTGGATTCACCCCAAACTTGGTGGCCTGGTTATGACCTTAGTCTAGCGATCAAGAGTGTGACTCTTTCGAATTCCCGATCCTGCAAAGCCTGCTTGCCGTAGATCTGTCGCTTGAGAAGGAAGACGAGGACTGCCCAAGGCAGACCGTCGAATGAATCGAGGTTTGTTGTCCATGCAAAAACACGCAGATGCAAAGTGCTGTTAGTGACTAATTCTTATTCTAGTGTAACAGGAACTTTCCTCATCTTGCTCTGCTTCGGCGAGAAAGGCGTCTCGGTTAGGCGCTTGCGACACTGCTCTTGACTTGCCACTGTCCATTCGTGATGTGTGCCCCACGGGAATGGCTAAAGGATCCTTTGAAGCGAGTCAGAGACAACGAGCCAAGTGACCAGACAACGAGCAGCAGCCACTTGTGCACAATGTCTGTGCACTGCCGAGCTGATCCATTAGATCCCCGTCAGCTAGTGGCTTAGTACTGCAGTACCAAATGTCGATTGTAATGTGCGGGACCACCAAAGGGTATCTGTTGAGTTCTTGCAGGGCATTCAATTTTAGCAAACCTGGGGACTATACTGAACGTAATTCCTTGTCAAAACGACAGTATTCATTCTGGGATTATATCGTGTTTTACAAGTCGTGCGAGTAATCCCCATATCTAGATATATTCACGACCAAGCTTGAACTTGGAGGAAAAAGACAAAAGCTTCTTCCCCCCCGTAGGAGGAAGTTGCAGGCATGGCGTTTGTGGACAAGACCAGCGGGGCGGAGAAGTCCCAAAACGCCAAGCGGACTCAAGTGATTCCCGTGTTGCCACCGCAAAAAGGACCCACAGACACCGTCAAGCGAGCGCGCCATCGCCTTGTGCGCCATGGTACCCAGCGCGCGCTCGCTGCGCGGATGCCGGTAAACCTGCACTGTGTGCAATTAATCGTGCTGGTTGGCATCACGCTCTGGTGCAGCATCACTGCCGAGATCTTCAAGGACCAGTCCAGTGTGACCATGAGCCCGATCACCACCAAGTCAACTTCGACCGGATCCCCCAAGCAGCTCTTCATCGAGACCACGGGATGTGGCACCATCGAGCACCGCATCACGGGCCAAGTGTTCACCCCCGAGACGGGGTGTGCCATCACCAATCTGGTCAAATGTGGCCGCGCATGCGACATTGTGCTGATCCTTTTGTCACTTGCGACCACCCCAGATGAGTTTGCGCAAGACGCCAACAAAACGCTGAATGCCACGGCCTTTACGCAATGGCACGAGGGATACCAGGCCGGCAAATTGACGGGCAACTACTATTTTATCTCGGACAAATTCGACGATTACGACTACATCCGGTACTACTTGTACGACCGTGCGATTCTGCAATCCCAGTTGGATTGGCTCGAAGCGCGTCTTCCAGTGTTGACCCAGATTCGCTTGAGCCAGTCAGAAAGCGGATACGAAGTGGCGTTGGCATCCATTTTGCAATGGAGTGTGGAAGGAAGCCTTCTGGCAGGAATGGCGCAAAGGGAAACGGTTCGACGTGGAACCAGTGAAGGTCTGATTGTGTTCACTTTGCAGGAGAACGGCGTCGCTGGCCAATTCGTCATTGACGGGGAGATCCCAAACTACATCGTATTACGGTGGGGCCAGGACTTGGTGAGCAGTGGACTCTTGCCCATGGTGTGGGAGTCTGTTAGTGGCATGACCGTTGCTTGTGCCGAGACAAATGCGGACTTGGAAGATATCCAATTACGCGAATTAGTGGCCGAGCATCACTGGAATTCGGATTACATTCTGGGCGCAAAGCAGATCTGCCCCAACGGATGGACACTCGGGGTGTCCCACGAGCTCGACTACAACAGTCTTCCGTTCAGCGGCTTTGGACTCCCACCAGTATGGCCCCTGCCGTCGTTCAATATCAGTTTCTACGATGGGCAGGATCACGACTACTTGAGTCGCATTCCAGTTGGAGCGCTCAACGATCGGTTCACTTACGATAAAGTCATTATCAACGATCGAGCCCATAAAGCATTCAATGCCATTGTGAACTTCACGACTGTGGAACTTCCACCATACCACAGCTACGTGGTGATGTCCAATTCCAGCTATGGATCTGCGTCGCACTCGATGATGTACGTCGTGGAATATGAAACTTGCAGTGTATTCATGCCCGTTCTTCAAGAATTCCTGAATCTGATCGCTTTCGTGTCAACATACGGGCTTTCGTCGTTGAACGTGAGTTACAGCTTCGTGTTTGATCACCGAACCTCCGTGGCGATCCAAGGCGTTGAGTTGGCCTTCCAGATCTGGTACTACTACAATGGCAAATACGAGTTGTACTCGATGACAGGAATGGGTTCGTTGGGTTCCATGCGGTTTGTGGCACTGTGTGTGCTGAGCTCGTTGACAAGTGCAAGACTGGCGTTGCACTGTTTTGCTGGCCAAGCATCGAACTGGACTCTGCGAACTGTGATCTATACCTTGATGATTCTGAATGTGTTCCAGTTTCGGTCCAAGGACCCGGCATACAACGTCGTCTTTTCCATTTCATTGAGTGCTCTCGCTGTGCTGATGTCGATTGTCGTCGGGATCTTGAACAAACGTCAGCGGATTAACAACTGCGTCTGCAATGAGTTCAGAAATCTGGCGAGACTGATTCCTGGGAGATTTGACGACACGTTTCGAGTGCAGGACAACGTGTCTTTCATTTCGGGGCGACAGTTGGCACTGCGCGGAGTGTTGTTCAGCCACGACGCCAAGGCTCTTTTTCCATGCGAGTGCGTGTACTTGGCATCAATTTCCAATCTCACGAGGCTGGTTGGTTTGAGAATCAACTTCTTGCGATTCTATCAGGTAAATGTCCGAGTGGAAGGAAACCATGCTCGTGGGCTTCGGTACGCGATGCCAGAAAGACTTCAAGTTCCCGACCCGGAGACTTCAATTGGCGGAGTTCAATGCAACGAGGATCGAAAACGCAAGTGGATCCGATCGCACAACCACGAGGACCTCAATTGTTGCCCCTTGCCAAGAATTGCTGCTTCCTCATTCGGTCGACGCTCGACTTCTGCGCCGTTGGGACGCAATGGCTTCCATTCGCTCAGCCATTGGCGCGAAGATCGTCGGCACTTGCGTTGCAAGTTTGGTCCAAAGTCATGGATCGTTTGTTGCAGGGATGGCAGGTGCGCAAGGGTCGCACGAAGTCGAACAAGATCAGGTGTAACGAAGATCCGTTCGAACGCAACGAGGCCAACGCGCAGTTTGCGGCAGCTTGGCGCATCGTCTCAGCTTACACCCAACGGTCTGGATCTATGAGTTCTTTTCCAAGGCGGTGAAGAAGGTCCGCACCCATACCCATACGATGCAAATCCGTCTTCACTGGCGATGTCGCCATTGGTGATCCGACGCAGCGTGCGTGGGCGCTGGCATGTGTATCAACGATCGCTCCAATCCAACCCCTCTATTCTTGTCATCAAGTGGGGCCGCCAAAGGTCGCGTGGTGTCGCCCACCACTGACTCCAACAACGCGACGACTACTCCCCCAAAGAAAACGTGGTGGTGATTGCGCAGACAGAGCATAGACTCGGCGCAAGGTGCAAATCGACTGTCTCGGTCCATGCTGGTGATTGCTGTGCTGGGCGGCCTGCGTGTCTATCAAGGTCATCAGCATGGTGAAACCCCTGCAAGCGCCATGCCATCAACGGGGCTTACGATCATCGGTGCAGCCTCAGCCTCAGCTTGCCAAAGCGACGCAACGAGTTGGCTCGCATGACAAACTCACACCAGACGGAGACGCAGCTTCTTCTTCCGAATCAAATACAAAAGGCGGAGGCGGTTGGCTTGGATGCAGGTTTGCAACTGTGGTGATTCTAGGTGCAACGTGGATCTTCGGTTTGGGTTTTGTGCTGCTTCGGAGCACACCTGCTTCGGCATCCCGCTGGAGGTTGCCAGCTTCTTTGCGTGGAACCAACGCGACCGTCTTGATGGCAGTGACAGACCCGTCGACCTTCACTGCAGAGTACTTTGCCAGCCAGTATGAATGTCTCGGCTGGCGTCAGACCTCGGATTGCATTCCTTCTGGTCCACGCGAGATGTTCAACGACGAAGACTGCCAAAAACCAATCCCAAGCGGAGCCTCTGGGTTCTGTGAGCTCCGTCATCGCGCGACGGATCAGACCAAACCGGTCATGCGAATGCACTGCGACTCGTTGCGGAAAGAAAGCAGTTTTTCGTGTGATCTCTTCGCCGAAGTCATGGCGTTCCAAGCGCAAGCCACCGGATACACTCATGACACGCGATTCAGCTATGAAGCCAACCAACGCGATTTGCTGAGTGAAAACCGACAGCAAGTCAACGCGTCGTCCAACCTTTCTTTCGATCGAGCGATCGTCATGGTGGTGTATGAACAGCTTTTGGGGAGTGTCTACGCCAGTGTTCGCACCCTTCGAGCGATGAATTGTTCACTTCCGGTAGAGATGTGGTATCGCGACGAGGAAGTCAGTGCTCGGAATCCCATTCTGGATGACCTCGTGAACTCCCACGGCGTGTTTTTGCGTGAGATCAAAGACCTCGACGCGACGGGATTCTTCACCAAATTGCATGCAATTTTCTACTCTGCCTTCGATCAAATCCTGTTTCTGGACGCCGACAATTTTGCCGTCAAGGATCCAACCTTTCTGTTTGACCTGCCGCAATTCACCACAACCGGAGCCATATTTTGGCCGGACTACTGGCAGCCTGAAAGCACCATTTTCAATGTGCATGCTCGAAGCTTTGTGTGGGAGCTCTTTGAGTTGCCATTTGTGGACGAGTTCGAGCAGGAATCTGGCCAACTGTTGATCGATCGTCGTCAACACTTCAAGGCGTTGAACATGCTCATGTTTTATGGCTTTCATACTCCTCGGCTGTTTGAAGAAACAAGCGTTTTGTGGGGAGACAAAGATTTGTTCCGGTTTGCGTGGCGCAAGACCAATAGCAGCTTTTATTTTGTTCCGTTTGCACCGGGAAGTGCCGGCTTGATGGATGACTCCAACGACGAGGACGTCTGGTTTTGTGGTGCAACGATCGTTCAGCACGATGCGGACAACCAACCGATCTTTCTGCATCGCAACGGCGCCAAGTTTTTGACCGATTATCACCATGGGGAGCACAGCAGCAAAGTGTGGACCCACGTGCAGCAGTTTGCGTTGCCGCCCGATCAATTCAGAAAGTTTCGAGTTTATGGGGTGGGCACTGGACCACATTATCGTCGTGTGAAAGCGTGCTTTGGCAAAGCTCGAAACTACACCCCCGAGTTTGTTGTGCGACCGATCCAGGACTTTGCGTTTGCCGATCTTGAAGACAAGTTGATGGCATTTGTAGAACAAGCACAAGACATGCTAGCCATTGGTTGGATGGCCATCATCATTGTGGGCGGTGTGCTGGTGGCGTTCTGCTGCTTTGCAAACGCATTGCTGACGCGCTTTCCAGTCCCAAAGCCGTCACGCCCAGCGAAAACGTGACAGCTTCGTGTACCAAGTGTTTCGTTGGCAGACCCTCAAGACGCACATTCGGATCAGTCACTGCTCAACATACTCTGGTCACCACAGGCTTGCACACAGTTGAGCCTTCTTGAAGCGAGTTTGACTCATGACAAGCGCTTGTTGGATCCAACGGCTTCAAGACCTGTGTGCAGAGTGACGAAGTCTTTGACGTCGCCACGTGACCTCCTTCAGTGATGTTGATACTAAAGAGCCCAATTGGCACAACACGAGACCTTCACCCGTATCCACTCCACGCCATTCTCTTTGTAAGTCAAGGTGCTTCGGTTGACTGGACGAGCAGGGTTGTACGCTGGTTTTCAATTGCCTTCTCTATCACGAGAGCAAACAAGTCAGCCGACCAGAAGGAAGCTAAAACACCCATCTGTCTGTGAACGGCTGCTTCACAATGGGGTGATCAGTTGTCGTCCAACAATAGAGTCGACCTGCGTGTTTGCTCCTGTGATCGGGGGTTCCGACGCGACACGTGCCAGTGTGGCATCTACAACGAGTGCGACCCGGACTGTGGTGCTGTTGATGTGTGGGAGGTAAATGCAAATGCAACGAGGACGTTGATGACGTCGCCGTTCCAAGGCAAACGAGGGAACTCCAGCCTCAAGTCCACTCACGAAGTCGAGAACCACGGTAATAGCAACACCGAGAGCACTGAATGCGTATGCCCGATTGGTGTCTATGACGCAATCGACTGTTCTCGAACGCTCCACGTGTTCACCTTCTGGTTGGTCGTGATCTATCTGCATGTTGTTGTTCCTTCTTGATCCACGATGAAGATGGAAAGCTCGTTCAGCATTAACACGCATGCTCAGCATTTCATGTGTTGACACCGACCAAAAGACTCTAACTCAAGTGTGATCCCATAATGCCTGCGATTGCATCTGCCTTTGTCAAGTCACACCCTTCTTCAGTAGCCACAACCTTGAGATCTGTTGAAGGCGTCTTGGTCAAAACTTGAACCACTCTCTTTGATCTCGATAAGATTCCACATCTCATCGAGAAGGAACCTTCTGTTAACACAGATCACCTAATGATCTGTGTTGACAGAAGGTTCCCCTCGAGGCATGGACGACGTCTTGAAAGAGTACCATGGTTCTCAATGCCACATGGGTGGCGAGGTATCAACACAACTAACTACTGGAGGATCCATGTATGCCTTCACCATCTGTCGACAAAGAGTAACGGTGCTCATTGCAAAACGAGGATCAGCGCTCTAGCCCATAGACAGCATGAGTTTCAGGCGCCATGCATTGTCGTGCACCGTCACGCAACAACACCAAATGTTGCAAAGAGCACTAACCAAATGTTGCGAAGAGCACCAACATGACCCCCCCCATAGGCCAGAACAAACAGTCATCAAAAACCGGCAACAGAACCATCTGGTGGCTTGCTTCGCATCGAAGAATTTTTCGTTTTGGACAGGGATCACAGCGTTTGTGTAGTCACTTTTGAACAGCAAGTCCCAAAAGGTTGCCCACAACACACTTTGGTTGGACCTGGGAGAACAAGTTTCCGACATTCACCACAACATGCAGATCTCTTGGTTGTTGATGGCGACTTGTGCCACTTTGGCACGTGTGCAACAGACAATGGCGGAAGATCCACCGTACTATTGCACCTCCGATGCGTATTGTGCCAAGAAATACCCCGGCACCGTCTGCATCGCCGTGGAAATGGAGTCAGGCACCATCAAGAAGTGTACACCCAACTCGGGCACGCGTAAGGCCTGTCGTGGTGCGAATTTCGGTTTGTGTCCGTCGTACCAACCACCAGAAAGAGAATTGCTGGATGCCCATTGTGTGTTTACCGAAGAAGATCCCGTCACTTCTGGGTCCGCGAGTGGAGCCACCAGCACCACCGAGAAGCCATCCAAGAAGAAAACCGAAGCTTCCTCTGGATCAACAGATGCAGGTGCTGGTAGCACCAAGACAGAAACCGAAGCACCTAAGAAGACGAATGCGACGCGACTGCTCAAAGCGCAGGCCACGACCACGGAAGCGCCAAAAAAGACCACTGCTGCACCAAAGTCCTCCACCAAGGAATCTTCGGCTTCCTCCAAGGCAACCTCCACGACGTCTTCAAAGGCTTCCTCCAAGGCTACTTCCACCGCTTCTTCGGGCACTGGATCGTCTAGCAAAGCTGCTGCCAGTGGTGAGGGCGGTGGCAAGGAACTCCCAGGCGGATACATCAAGCTCAAAGTCGGCAACAGGACTGTGACGGGGCGCTTTGCGTGCTTGACGGTCAGTGACTGCCAGCAAAAGGCTGCCGATCCGAGCACTTGCGTTCCATCCGCCTGTGGTTCCAGCGACCAGAACCTGTGCAGCCACCAGGGGACATGCACCTACACTTCCAAGGCCAAGCTGGACCGACGTGTGTGTGCGTGTTATCTGGGCTTTCGAGGCGACAAGTGCCAGTTCGACGAGTCTGACAAGTGCGATGTGGACTGTGGAGCCGGTGGGGACTGTGTCGCGGGCAAATGCAAATGCAGAAAAGGTTTTGACGGCAAGTCGTACCTGGGCAAAAAGGGCAAACCTGACCGACGTTGCACCAAGTGCACCAACGACCAGGCGTGTCAGAACGACGGGAAATGCAACACGGACGAAGGCAAGTGCGAATGTCCGGCTGGTTTCTCTGGTGCTTCTTGCGGTGCCAAAGAAGATGGCTGTGTAACGGTCAAATGTGGCAACAATGGCGCATGCCATCTCGACAAAAAGGGCAATGGTGTGTGCTTTTGCAGTGTTGGCGACCCAGATTTCCAACAATGCGCCGACAAATCGTGTTCCACGTGCCCAGAGTCAACGGCGACGTCGCGTTTCTCGGGCAGGTTGCTGGTGGCCTTGCTGGGTGCCGTTGCCATCAGCTGGCTGATGTAAGAATCCACGGAAGCACCGCACCGTGTGTATCTTCGCGAACGAGGACGAATAAACCGGCTGAGCTTGGTTCATCATGTCGGTGTTACCCCTCCGTCTCGCTCGCTATTTGAGGTAGCGTCAACGCCACCGATTCTACAAGTTCAGTCGGTCAAATTCGTTGTGCGTGTTGTGTTGTTGCCATGATCCTTTAACAACGAGAACCACTGGGAATGCTCCTGATGAGTGCGACGGTGGGTCTTTTTGAACAAAATGCTTTGTGACCGCGTTGCCTCGATGCCTGCTCGATATCGTGTTTGCTAGGTCAAAACCCCCATGATCACCATTGATTTATTGACGCCACCTTGTGCCATCAATGCAAACCGCACCAGGCCCCCCTATATCTGAAGCCAGGCAAAGCATCAAACGGATGGGCACAGCCATCGACCTTTTCTACACTTGAATTCCACCTGCGTGTGGACACAAAAGGATGCCATCTTATAGCGCGCAGGTTGACATCACATCCGTAACTAGCTTTCGGATCCAGCTACCTGTTGGTCACGTGCATCAGTCAGCATTTCTGTAGCTTCCATTGTGGTGTTTCTTCTGGGATCTCAACAAGCTCTCCGGTATGATACATTTTCTTTCTTTAGCTAACAGCATCCACCAAGAGACCAAATGCAACAGATACTCTTCATCTCCTGCCTTTGTAGCTGCCCAAACTAGCAGCTGGCAGATCCTTTCCACTCCATTCGCATTGTGTGCCTCGACCTGGACTGCGGCGGAATCAAAAGACAAAAGACCCGCTTGCTTCTATCAACAGAGCAAGTCAGTCGACCGATTTGAAAAGGAGCGCATGTGCTGCAAGAGACGGGATGGACCAACTGACACAGTGAATTGATATCGGGCAGCGCGACTTGGAAGATCCGTGGTTGCACATTCAGCGCCGCAGCTGCCCACGGATCCTGGGAAGCATTGGCGTTGTTGCTTTCGCTGCTTGTTGCTTTGCCCCGGCGTCCAACGCCCATACATTTGTCCAAATGGGGCGCAAACCGCGTCGCATGCACCTGACCAGCAGCAGCATGAAAGCGCGGGTCAGTTGATGATATGTGGTACCAGAGAGCTGTCCCATCAAACCCACGTGCACAACCGTTCGCACGCACCTTGCGCTTGCAATGGCCACAGAGAAGCGTCTGATCGGCTGGCACGTGGGTTGTTTCCACTGCTGGAAAAGGTTTGTACTCGTAGAGTTCTTGGAGTGACATCTGGTGCGATTTGACTTGTCGATGGATCTTTGGTGGTGAAAGCGAACGTTAGCAAGAGCAAAAGCAAGAGAAAGAGAAAGCGATCAGGTCCCAGCCCTCCACCGTCTGTTGGTGCCAGTCTGCTCACTTCCAACGCCGTCTCGAGACACAGTTCATCCATCACAAACGCCAACACTTGGTCATGGAGCTCCTCTGCCATGGCTCGTTGTCGTAAGGATGCCTGGGGTTATCTCTGTAATTAGTTAGGGCCCAACCAGAATGGCGAATGGTGCTGGGGCACCAGGCACCGGGCACCGGGCACCGGGCTCCAGAGCTCCCGAGCTCCCGAGCTCCAGAGCTCCCGAGCACCCAACGAAGTTGGGAAGATGGGAAGAGATAGATGCGGAATTGGGTACTCCAACACGACCACACGACCATCGGCCATGGTTTCCATTACGATAAAGTCCTAATTACACCACAAAGCAACACGCCATCAAACGCTTTGCCCGAGTCTCTGCAACGCCTGTTGGGCCTCGGCCAGTCCTTGGCTCGCGGCTGCACGGTAGTTGGCAATGGCCTTTTCCATATCTTGCTTGATCACATCTTCATGGCCCGTTTCCAGAATCTGCGCCAGACACATCTGCGCTTGCGCCAACCCGGCTTCAGCCGCGAGAAAGAACCATTTGGCCGCTTCGGGCACGTCTTTGGTCAGGCCACCGAGTCCCAGCGCATAACACGCTCCCAGATCAAACTGCGCCTGCGAAAACCCGCTCTCGGCAGCCTTGCGCAAGTGGCGAATCGCTTTGGTTCCTTTGCTTTTGTCTTCTTGCTGGTCGTCTTCGTGGCTCTGATCGCGCAAATAGGCCTTGCCCAACGCATGGTGCGCTTCTGCCATGCCCGATGCTGCTGCCTGCTTGAAGAAGTCCATGGCCTTGGCTTCACTTTTGGTCACCAACGGATGCATTCCCTGGTAATACACCATGCCCAAATCGTAATTGGACGCCATGTGGCCCTTGGAAGCGGCCTTTTCCCAGTAACTCAGCGCCATTTCGATGTTCTGTTGGATCTCCCGGGTGCCTTTGAAAAACAATTTGCCCAGTTCATGACAGCTCTGCAAATGGCCCTGGTCCGCGGCTTGTTGGAGGAAATGCCGAGCCAAAGGTTCATTGCGTGCGACCAGATTGTCCTGCAAATACACTTGGCCCAGCGCGCTCTGGGCCTTGACATGGCCTAGTTCTGCGGCATTGGTCCAGTGCAAAATAGCATATTGAATGCAGTTCTTTTCTTTCTCCTGCATGGCATCGTTCTGGTCCTGCTCTTGTTGCTGTTGTTGGTTCTTCATGTGACTGACCAGCATCTGCACTCCCTTAGCATATTCGCGCTCGGCCTGTTCTGCCGCCGAAGAAGAAGCAGCAGCAGCAGCAGCTGAAGAGTTGGAAGTCGAAGAGCTGGTGGATCGAGAGACGAACAAGTTGCTGAACACACTGGTGGCGCGCATGCCACCGTGGCACATGCCATTGGCGCGACGACTCACGCGGCCAAACTGTCGTGGGAACATGTCAATGATGCGGTTCTTTGGAGATGCCGACGTGGCCCTCCACACACACACACACACACAAAACATAGAATTCATGTAGTCCACACCAACGACGATGATTGGATGGAATAGGATCATGAAGGGTTGTTTCGGGCGATGCCCAACCGTTGCCAACAAGCACAGCACATCGGATCAGTTCCACACACAGAAAGAAAGAATGCCGCATCTGAAGTGCACCCCATTCTTTCAATTGACCGTCTCGGGTGGTTGATGGGCTGCGATCATACGATCATGAAGAGAGCTCTCAAGTACAAGTATTTGCGACGCAACCTCATCAACACAATGGATCAATAGAGTCATCAATTCCTGGTTGGGTGGCAGTCCAAGGACATGCCGTTGTAGTCAACAAGCCATCTATTCAACCAAACATTCCGCGAAAAAGTTCTTGCAGGAGCCAGTCTTTAATCGTGGAGATACGACTGTACACCCCCGGCTGACCTGGTTGACCGCATCCGCGCCCCCAGCTTACGACGCCGATCAGAGTGTCACGACCATCTTTTGACACGATCAACGGGCCACCCGAGTCCCCTTGGCAAGAGTCCTGGTTCGACAATCCACCAGCGCACAGCATCGAGTCGTCAATGTTTTCATTTAGAAGCTTGGAGCACTCTTCGTTTGTGAGAACTTGGACGTCCACACTGAGTAGGACATCGGACTGGTAACCTCCTTCTTGGGTTGCTCCCCAGCCCAAAACGGTTGCCATCTCTTTTGCTGACGAGTAGTTCCCATACGCGTCGAATGGAATGTGAGGAACGCTGTCATCCACCTTCTTCTCCAGTTCCAACAACAAGAAATCCCAGCTGTGGGATCTCTTGTTGTAACGAGGATGCTTGGTCTGCTTCTTGACAGCAATCTGTTGGCCGTCCTGGGTTCCGTGCAAAAAGTGCGACCCGACCGAAACGTATTGGATATTTCCATAACAATGAGCAGCCGTGAGCACATGGATGGGAGTGATGAGGGTGCCTCCGCAAAAGTCGTAGCCGTCTGGGGTTTCTCGTAGGCCACATGTGTACGTCTTTTGACCCACGGGGACTTCGGTGCCACCGAGAATCAAGGGCTTCATATCATTGTCGCCTTGTGCTCCATTTGCGGAAGCCACCAACGCCGCAAGGAAAAACGTCGCCAATAGCTTCATGAAAGCACTTGTTGTCAGCTGCAAAATTGCAAAGTGAGCAGAAACAAACCTATCGCTCTCTCCGCAGAAGCAGATTGCGTGTTGAGAGAGTCAATAGATCGTCAACGTCATGGGTTTCAACGCCAATGGCGCGTGCAACTCTTGGCAATGACTCAGTCCCACCGCTCCTCTAGTCCTTCAAGGACAACTCTCTCCAGTCATGCGTATCCACGATCTGAGCTAACACAGCAATTCCCTCCAAATCGTTGCATACAGTTGAGTTTGAGCCGGTCATCAAGGGGGTTTCTTCCTGGAACGCAATTGCTGTGCTGGATGGTTGGCATGAACCACTCTCTTCTCTCCTTTCGGTTCCACCAGTGCATGAAGCAGCACGTGCTGGCATGAGCTCCTGCCGCTTGTGGCGAACAAGCAATAGTAGCTTTCAACCACAACGTATTCGTTCTTTCACACCTTCTTTACGCGTTTCTCTGCTTGTGGAATTGATCCGTTCCAGCCCCACTGGCGTCAGAGATCACACCAGATCTTGCGCGTAACCTGAACGTGCTGTCGTTGGGTGACAACAGTTCGTGAAAGGCCCTTTGCAAGATGAGCGATTGGATCCACAGAGATCTCTCCGGGGGCGTTTGCCAATGGAACGGCTCAATTCAGCAGGGAAAAAGAATGGAGAACAAGATGAGTGGGAGAACGACGACAGGTTCAAAGTCGGGCTTCGTGCTTTGTGCCACGGTCTGAAGGGAACGGATCCATACATCAAGATCACGAATCAGTTTCCAGGACAGATCCTCGATGCCGATGACTGGGGAAAGACTGGCATGACCCTGAGCCACGAGTCACACGTACCACTGGCGTTGAAAGCCATCAACATGCTGTGCTCTTGTCTCTCTCTCTCTCAACGCCCTCTTCGCTCTTGGAGAGCAATGCGGTCATAACCCAATCCATGGTAGCCACAAGACAACGCCGCCACTCACAGTTGGGAGTTCCTGTTGTTGGAACTGGACCATTTCTTGCACTCCGATTGATGAGTACGGAGACTGCACGGCATTGAACCAGGTGGATACCAAGGCGGCGATCAATCCAATGCATTGCTCAGTGTGGATGTCCGGATTCGATCCAGCAACAAGTGTTTCAAGAATCTGAATGCGATCCTCGACGACTCCATGCTGTGCAAACGTGGACTCTTGCGATCCATTCCAGAACTCACGTGGGTCTTCACAGGCATTCTGAAGGCCTGCCGCATATCGTCAGCACTCGAGAAGCGCGCTGAAGGTAACAACAGGGTTCTTCAAGTGCCTGCGTAGGCAGACCTGTAGCGTAGGTTCGTGGCCGGAACCTGACTGGCTTGTGCCACCGTGAAGCCCACGCATCCACGTGTCTGATCTGATGCGGACAACGTCAATGGGGTCCGTAATGAGACCAAACGCATTTGGCCTTGACACTGCCCTTGACACGCGAGTTCTGAGTCTGAAAGCCATCACATTAGCTCCATCCGGCAACACGTCTGGTGTGGAAGAATCACCTCTTCGTGATTGGCTCAAACGCGACCTTGAAAGCTTGTTCACGTTGTTTGTCATGGCCACCCCTGTTGAACTCCTCAAGTCCGCAAAGCAAAGCTCGAGATCTCATTGCAGCAACGAAGACTTGCGTTTGGGAATCTGCATACGGTGTTCAGAAGCTCATAGGCTCCATGAGCTGCACATGTCAGGTCGTGATTACTGCACTCCCACGACGACAGGCTCACTCGCGCCTTTGTGCAACGATTTGAAGGGAATTGTGCATGACACACTTCACGAATCCTGATACTAATCAGATCTCCGTGAGATTCCGATGACTGGGTAGAGTCGCACTTGCATTTGGTGTTGGAACCCACCATTCTGTGGGCTTTGTTGGCTCTCTCTCTCTCTCTCTCTCTCTCTCTCTCTCTCTCAGGATGCCATTGGTCTCGTTCGGAGAGATTCATTCACTTTGCGATTTGCTTCCATCGAGACTCCGCTTCTGATCAATTCCAGGCATCCATGAGACTGTTGCTCACGATCCTTGCGACTTTGTCGGTTGTTTCTGGGTATGCATCCGATGTCCAAGGAGCGCAAAATGAGCCAAACGCTCAGGATCAAGACAACGACATGAGGCCACTGATTCTCGGCGGCACCGAAGTTCCCATCGGTCAAAAGACCTACACTTGTGGCCTACGTCGGACGCGGGGCGGGACCAATTTCTGTGGCGGGTCATTGATCACTTCTAGACACGTGTTGACAGCGGCGCATTGTGCAGGGTCGAGCGTCCGGTTCGTCTCGGTGGGCTCTCACTACGTCAACGGCACGAAAGATGGCCAGCAGATCGCTGTCAAGAAGCAAACGATTCATCCCAACTACACCGACGTGACCACCGGCTGGGATTTCATGATCGTGGAACTGGAGAAAGATGTGGATACCAGCATTGCTCCGGTTGCAACAGACTGGAAGGAAGGGAATTTCTCTGTGATGTATGAGATGGCGACTGTGATGGGGTGGGGAGACACGAAAGAGGGAGGTCGAGAACAACCCAAAGGGTTGTTGGGCGTCAACGTGCAGTTGCTCCCCAACGACGTGTGCTCTTGGTTTATGAACCGGACCATTCATGAATCCATGCTTTGTGCGGGCGCCCAGGAGAATCAGGACTCTTGCCAGGGGGACTCTGGTGGCCCCTTGGTGGTGACCAAGAATGGTCGCGACTATCTGATCGGCGTCGTGAGTTGGGGCGAAGGCTGTGGTCGTCTGGGCAAACCCGGCGTGTACGCACGTGTCTCCAAGATCTGGGATTGGGTCATTTATGTCATTCTCAACTGCGATGGCCATGGACTACTCTGTTGATTGTTCTGCGGCTTGGTGTCCACGAGAACGAGCCTCTCAACTCAAAATCCACAACTCGATCGATTCAAGGTTAGGAGAGACCTTAACTCATCCAGTGAACACATCTTCCACTGTTGGAGATCCAAATCAGAGCACCAAGGTACCTCGTCAATGCAACTGTGAACTCCAGATTACAAGTCTCGCTCATGGTTTTTCCCAACGATGACCCCAGTTGTACATGTACGAGTAGCGTCAGATCCTCTGTTTTTGGACGATGTGAGAAGCACAAAGCAAATCAAACAACAAAGACTCACTTCTCTTTCCACCACCAATCCAACACATCTTGTCTGCATTCTCTTCTGCGGTACACAAGCCGAGCCAAACGTCTGCGCCCCCAACTGAACTCCAACATCCACTTGTCTCTCGTCTTCTTCTTCTACGTGATGGCCACATTCATCCGCAGACGACGACTGGCTCACACGGTGTGGATCAGCACTGATCAGCGCTTCCGGATTTCTGGAAACAGTGGCGCACTTGAACATAACAAGCACGTGCGTGACCTCACAAGCCTTTCCTTTCTTCGTCGCTCATCTTGCGCACGAGCGTGTCTTCCGGCACTTCTTGATTGTTGCAATCCGCCGGTTAGCACCTTGCAGTCAGGAAGACGACGCCGCATCCAGACAATGACGATGACAACCTACAGCTGGGATTGCTGATTTGCAGGAGCTCGAGAAAGACGTGGACAGCAGCATTCCTTACGTTCCGGTTCACGGAAGTTGGACACGTGACGGTGGTGAACGAGATGGCCACCGTTTTGGACTGGGGAACAACCCAGGAACGCACAAGCTTGTCCGAGGTGTTGGTGGGTGTGGACGGTAGGATTCACTCCAATCAAGACTGTGCCAAGCTTCTTTCGGAGTATGGATGACTCGATGCTGTGTGCGGATGGAGAAACCGACCAGGACTTCTGAGGGTCGTTGGTGGTGACCAAGGAAGGCCAGTGGCTATGGATGCCGTCGCAAAGATGCACCAGGCGTGTACACGCGGGTCTGCAAGGTTCGCGACTGGCTCATTCCAGAGGTTGTCTGAGTTGGTCGTCGTACGATTGATTGTTGTCCAAGTGGATGCGGCGATCGACGGATTAGTTTGAAGAGATCCATTCACCAACAAATGGAATGCTTGATCCATCGATTGCTTGCTGCATGCATGTGGGGCCACTCATACAACTGGGAGGTCCGCAAGCGCGTGCAAGTGACCCCCGCGTGACTGTCTTCACACGGAATCTTTCTGTGGATGGGATGACGTCAACGCACAGGAGTGCGGCCCATCTTGAATGGTTTTTCCATGTCGCGCAAAGAACGGCGCGCGAACCTCGTCGTCAGTTGGGAGCGTGCAGACACGTGACCAAGCACTGATGTGGTCGGCACAAAGAGACATAAACGGCCCCCACAAGATGGAGACTGCTGGTCGCCCCAACCACGCGACTACTACATTCAAGTTCTGGTAGTGCATTTAGCTGCATTTGCTTGGCGGTATGGCGCGCGCCATGCAGCACCTCACTCGAAAGAACGTTTGGATGGCAGCAAGCATTGGGAACGAGAGAGAGAGGAAGATAAAAAGAAAGAACGTGCGAGCGAGCTTCCCAAGCCGACAGGCTCGTCAAGGCCATCAATGGCATGTCTTTCCATGGGTGGTCCTCTCTCTACGGTTCGGACCGCCAGGTGACGGTGGGGTCGGATGTGAAGCGGCAACAGTTGCACTTGAATCTGGGAATGAAACCCATCATTAAAACGGGAAAGGCGGCCTTGGCCTGGTGACTTCTCTTGCAACACGCGATTGGTACCATCTTCAGATCACGACCATCACCAACAGCGCACCGAGTGGGGCGGGGCAGGGGGGTCTGGTGGGGGTCTGGTCATTCGGTGTTTTGCTTCTTGTCGCTCGCAACAGGCTCAAGTGCTTTCAACTACAACAAGAAAACCATGAAACTGCTCATGACGACTCTGATGGTGCTGGCGGCTGGTGTCCAGCATGGATCCGCCCTGCAAGCAACACCCACGGACCCAGGAATGAACGACCAAGACAACGCCATGCAACCATTGATTCTCGGTGGCACCGAAGTGCCCGTCGGCCAAAAGACCTACACATGTGGTCTACGGCAGAAAGCGGATGGCGCCAACGTCTGCGGTGGCTCTTTGATCACTCCGAAACACGTGTTGACGGCCGCCCATTGTGCGGAGTTCGGCATCAAATACGTTTCGGTGGGCTCCCACTTTGTACGCGGAGCTCAAGATGGCCAACAACTCGCTGTCATCAAGCAGTCGATCCACCCAAAGTTCAACGCTCGAGCCAGAGTCTGGGATTTCATGGTGTTGGAGCTCGAAAGCCAAGTGGACAGCAGCATTGCGCCCGTTGCAATCGACGACCAGTATGGCAACCACACCGTCGAGAATGACATGGCGACTGCCATGGGCTGGGGATTGACCGAAGGGTTTGGCTCGTATGGGTCCAGAGAGTTGTTGAGCGTGGACGTTCAGCTACGTGGCAACAGAGAGTGCTCCAAGATGCTCCGGTTCTTCATCGATGACTCCATGATGTGTGCAGGCGGGGTGCTGAACCAGGGCATTTGCAACGGGGATTCTGGCGGGCCATTGATTGTGACCAAGGACGGTTGCGACGTGTTGATCGGCGTCACAAGTTGGGGAATGGCATGTGGTCAGAAAGACCTGCCAGGTGTGTTTGCACGTGTCTCCAAGGCCTGGGACTGGATAGCACAGCAGATTGTATCACAATAGGAGGCAGCACATATAACTCTAAGGTAGATGGATGGATCTCTTTGCTTGCTGTTCCAATCATTGTCATGCATGGATGGATGGCTCTCCATCCAATTCATACTTGAGGTGAGATTTGTCACCTACCTGCGACAGTCCCGTTTGCAGAGAATGGTCATTTTGCTTGAAGACCCTGAAACTGACCTCATGGGAATCCACAGAGAATCCATTTGAGGGCCGTTGACTGGCTCGTCTGCCGTGTGTGCAACAGCAAAGAGAAAGACACGCGGCTCTCAAAGCTTTGGCATCGTTCAACGAGTGACCCAGCAGACCCAGTGCGCTGCTGCTTGGCGATGAAGGAACCCACGAACGATCTGCAATATGATCGGCATGGTAACAACACCTTGCGTGCGAGAGAGAGAGAAAGCAATCCAACGACAACAACCCACCAACTTCAGACACAATCATCAGGGAAGGCCTGGACTTGGTGGATATCTGCACAGAGTGGCACTTTGCATCTTGTGGGGGAGGAACCCACCAAATGGGAGTGTGGATGACGAGTTCCACTGGCTGAGAGAACGAGAGCGAGCAAGCGTTTGGGTTTGCTGCTCATTTGGCGTGTTGTTGTCCACCTTCGCGTCCTTCCAATGGAGATGCCATCGGCTATAAGACTCTTGATCGTAACTCTCGCAGCGGCGTTGGTTGTTGCTTGTGCTCCTGCTTGTGTCTTGGCAGATGCACCAAATGCACCACCACCAGAGGACCACGATTCTGACCACAACCTGCTGCATCCTTTGATCCTCGGTGGCACCGAAGTGCCTGTGGGGCAAAAGACCTACACGTGTGGTCTGCGAGAGACGGTGGATGGCATCGACTTTTGCGGTGGCTCGCTTATTTCTCCCATGCACGTGTTGACGGCAGCGCATTGTGCTGCGCGGTCAGTCAAGTTCGTCTCGGTGGGCTCTCACTTTGTACATGGCGCACAAGATGGCCAGCAAATCGCCGTCAAGAAGCAGACGATTCACCCCAACTTCACCGCCAGCAATTACAGCTGGGATTTCATGGTGCTGGAACTGGAGAAGACTGTGAGCGGCGTTCGACCGGTTGGCATGGACCTTCTGACCAATAGCAAGGTGGTGGAGCATGCGATGGCGACAGTGATGGGCTGGGGGGTCACCTATGACAACGGCAAACGCATGTCCGATGTGCTGTTGGCGGTGGATGTCGAGATGCAACCGAACAGGGCGTGTGCGCAAATGCTAAACACTGCTATCGACGACTCCATGCTGTGCGCTGGGGGCAGAAATGACGAGGGATCATGCTCTGGGGACTCGGGTGGGCCATTGGTGGTGTCTACCCCGGATCGCGATGTGTTGGTCGGCGTGGTGAGCTGGGGAAGAGGGTGTGGTCGTGCTGATGGTCCGACCGTGTACGCGCGGGTCTCCAAGGCCATGACGTGGATCATGCAGGTGATCTTTCACATGGTGTAGCGACCGATTGGGATGTAGATGATCCTTGTGGAAGAGATAAAACAATTCAATGCTTTGCAATAGTACCAAACCTCTGGTCTGCTGTCGCTGACCTCGCCAGGCTGTACGAGAAGTGTTCATGAGATATTTGGTTTACGATCCTTTGAACGAGTTCTTCTGATGCCATTCATCGTGCAACGTGAGCACATCATGGAGCCGGAGCCAAGCAAGCCGGAGGGAGGGTTGGCCAACAACAGGATGGGGAATCCTGTCGTTGCTGTTTCTCCTCCAAAGACAGCCGCGTGGGGAAAGACGCACGTGATGATCTTGAAGCAGACTTGAAAGAGTTGAACTCGAGTTCCCTCCCCCCTGTTGAACCTTAAAGTCCACTCCACAGACGAAATCAAGTCGCCATCTTCTCCCTCTCTCGCGCGCGCTCTCTCACTCTCTCACTCCTTCACTTTGCAATTCACTTCCAGCTTGACTCCACTTGGTGATCCCAAGAGCGTGTCGATCATTGTCAGTTCATGAAGCTCTCGCTTGCGTTCCTAGCGACTCTGTTTGGTGCATTCACGCCCACGAATGCATTGCCCAGCATTCCAATTCGACCCGACGGCACTGACCGACACGACGACATGCAGCCGTTGATCCTCGGCGGCACTGAAGCTCCGATCGGTCAAAAGACTTATACTTGCGGTCTGCGGGAGACTGCAGATGGCAAAAACTTTTGCGGAGGCTCCTTGATCACGGGCAAACATGTGTTGACGGCGGCGCATTGTGCCGAGAGACCCATCAATTTCGTCTCGGTGGGCTCGCATTTCGTGAACGGAGCTTCCGATGGCCAGCAAATCGCCGTCATCAAGCAGACGAAACATCCAAACTACACCGCCACGACCCAGGAATGGGACTTTTTGCTGCTGGAACTAGAGAGAACCGTGAATAGCAGCATCATTGAGCCTGTGAGCATTTACGACGGCAAGACAACCCAGCCGAACGACACAGCGACCGTGATGGGGTGGGGCGTGACCGATGATGCCTCGGTGGAACAACCCGATGGCTTGCTGGGGTTGAACGTCCGGGTGCTGTCGACGAAAGAGTGCAAGACCATCATCCCAGACTTGCAAGACTCCTTTGTGTGTGCGGGCGGGGTCTACAACCAAGGATTTTGCTCTGGTGACTCTGGTGGACCGCTGATCGTGACCAGAGCCGGGCGTGATATCTTGATTGGGGTCGTGAGTTGGAACTATGGATGCGGGGCTCATGGGTATCCTGATGTCTACGCCGATGTCGGCAAGGTTGGCATGTGGCTTGTACACGAGATTCTAGGTTGGGTTTGATCTAATAAGCCAAGAGTTGATGGGAGGGATTGTATCGAAAGCTTGCGAACCTTTTGCTTTGCTGTCTGGTGTGGTGTGCCGAGTTGTGCTTGCGCTGTCTCTGGACCTGACGGTCGGGAAGAAGCACGGCGAGTTTGTTGTCCAACGTTGGCTTGAGGCCTGTGCCTGAAGACTGTTCTAATGGGAGCAAAGATGCAAGGAAGAGTTGCTCACTCTGATGCCCGTGACCACAGGACGTATCAAGTCACACGTGGGCCCTGACTGGTGTTGAAAGTCAAGTGAGAAATCCAGCACGCCCTCTGCCTCTCGCTTGCAGCGTGTTCTCACAAGCTGCAGGCCGACTTCGAACGGCGTCAACTTTTGCGGAGGCTCTTTGACCCACAGGGAAACACATGTTGACAGCATGATGAAGACCCCTCCACCCCATCTCTTGGTTGACGTCTTTTCGAGGTCTCGGATGTGGTCCACACCACCGATGACATGAAGAAGCACAGGACAGCATGGAAGGTGGGAGTGCGGCCCATGGGGGGGAATTTGTCTATTGACTTGCGCTGATGCGGATGCGGATGCTGGTCGATTTGTTCGTGTGAAAACAGAGTCGTCTCAAGCGCGAGTTGCAGCAAAATGAAGACATCGGTCAGCTGCCGCAGAACACTTTGCTCTCGCTCGGTACGTTGGCAAGTGATCCGCTCCCGACAGCCTCAGGTCATGCATGGCCAACCCAAATGTGCAATGTGGGAAAGCAGCGATGGCAATGGAATGCTTGGTGCAGGATCTTGCGGGCAAAATGGTGCAACAAGCTACTTCCAAGGGTGTCCAAGTGCTGACGCCCATCGAATTGTAAGGGGTGGTTAGCTTGGGGGGGGGGGGGGGGTCAGTGGAGTGGGTGGATGAGCGTCAAAGGACTGATTGATTTTGCCAATATCCGACACATGACTTGGTCAGGAAACAAGTGGTGTTGGCGGATGGCCCTCTGCGTGGGTTGCTGCAAGCCAAAGCACAAGAAATCGATGACAACGACTCCAAGTTCCTCCACGCACAGAGCCGAAAAGCAGTCAAACGAAAGCGGGAGCCGACGGCGCGCGAGAAACCCACCAGGTACAAAAGCAGACTTCTCGAATGCTTGCTGCCCAGCGTTGACCCTGTGCAAAAAGAGACTCATGGCTTCTGTTCTTGAGGTGGTCCAGTGCCCAAACGAGACCACAAGAAACGAAACCAACGACACGCTTGCAGAACCAACCAGTTCCACTGCCCAAGCTACCATATCACCAACCTCTCCAAGCGACAAAGCCAACCACGACTTGTTCCAAAGTGACCATCCATGAAAGCGATGATTACGACGAAAGTGACTCGGAGTGAGCAATGGCATTGTACCGAAAGGACTAGCGTCAGTTGTGCTTGCGTGTGCATCGAGATAGGGACAAGCCGGCTCGAGTGAATGAAATAATGCATTCCCAATCGGGATCATAGAGACGATACTGCAGAACCTCTTCGTCTAATACTCGTAGGTGTACTTTGCGGTTGTGCCTGTGCGCACTTGAAACTCGGAAAACAGATCCACTTCCAGCGATTCCTGTGTCTTGGTGATGGTGCTTCCGTGGAACCCTGCGAGTTGCGGATCATACGCAGTGAGATCCAACTCTTGGACTTCGTCGAATCTCTCCAAATTGATGCGACACATTTTGCCCGAGAACGTTGCACCGTTGAAATACGGCACAAAGAACCCATATCGTCCGGACGCGAATCCATCGATGAATCCTCGGAGGTCGATGTCGGGTTTGTCCGGCACCTGGCTTCTTGATTGGGTCGGTAGATCGAGCCATGTGACGGTGGTGGAGCTGGTGGAAGTGTTTCTCTTGGTGAAGCTCAGTGTATCAATGCGCACCACTTTACCGAGTTGGGTTCTGCTGCGCGGATGGTAAAACTGCCAGCGAGACGGCACCAACACGACATACTGTTTGTAGGCAAATCCACGATGAAAGCCTCGAAGATCCGGCGAAAACGTTGTCAAGTCTAACACTTCGACGCTCGCAAAATCCCGCAGATCAACGCGCGCAACAAGACCAGAGTATGGATTGGTTTCAAGCGAATCCATATCGCGGAGGTTCATGAAAGGCACCAGATACGCAAAGTGGGTGATCACAACGGCACCGATAAAGCCGGTCAGATTCGGACTGACTCTTGTGAGATCCAACTCATTGACGCTAGAGAAATCGTTCAGATTCACGCGCAACACCAGCCCTGCATTGATCACGTTGAATTCGCGAAGATTGGGATTGGTTTCCAGCCCTGTCTCCTGTCGGTGTCGAGTGATCAAAAACGCGTAGTGGTCATACACAAAAGCACTTGAAAACCCGGCGTATCGTGCATCAATGGCCTGTAGATCCAGAATCTTGATCCCCGTCAAAGAGAAGTCTTCGAGATCGAGTCGAACCAGTTTGCCCACATGGCCATTGTCATTGCCGTGGGTCACAAAATACCCATACTGAAGATCCGTGAAGGCATCGCCGAAACCTGTCAAAGAAGCATCCAACGGCGTCAAGTCCAGGGTCCTGATGATCGGATTGGTCTCCGCAAAAGTCGACGTCAGAATGCGTACGATCGTGCCAAAGTATTGCTGGCCATTAAACTCGGGAGCCAGATACAAATACTCGGCCGGCAATTGGATTTGCTGCGGGGTTCCCGTGCGATTCGGGTGCGCGGTGTAGTACGCGGTCAACACGACGCGATACTCTTCAAAAAAGACCTCGGGATCTTCCGTTGATTGCACACGGTACGTCTCATTGGTGTAATTCGTCTTGGCAAACGCTGTAAAGCTTCCACGAAAGCCCTTGAGTTTGGCATCGATTTGGGACAAGTCGATCACATTGAGCTGTCTTGCGTATGGTCCAATGCCCAGCGTCGATTCGTAGTCACTGAACTCGTGGAACCGCGCGGGTCGTGGGCGTTTTTTGCCCTTGATATCGAGCTGAACACGCACCACTTTGCCATGGTATTTCGAGTTGAACCCAGGGGTCAGAAACGCGTACTTGGATGCTGAAGGTCATGGAACAATGGGTGAGTTCCGGCGGGTCAAGAGACGAATGGTACGGTCAGGCTCACCGTAGATCTGGTATTCTTTCGAGACCATAACCGGACTGTCGAGCATGCCTTGTTTGTACGCAAAGGCGACGACCTGGCACGCATAATTTGGCAGGAGAATGGTCCATTGGGAGGGAACCACAAGTGGTCGACTATTGAGTAGCAGGGTCTTCATGGTGGCGCCACTTGCATCCAAGGTGGCATTCTGAAACAACGGGTCACTGGATGCAAAGATCTGGTACATGATGCTCGCGGAAAGCTTTGGGGTGGAGAGTTGCACCACCAGACTCGTCGGGAAGAGCCCACCGTTGGGTTCTACGATGGGAGACGCCACGGCTCCTTTCCATTCGTAATAGATGCCGTTCGAAAAATTCAGGAACGCTTCTGGGTGTTGATACCGATCCGTGTACGAGATGTAGCAAGTGGTCAACGAGTCCACGTCAAAGGACAAACAATCCGGGTCGTCCAGACACATTTGCGCGCACCCACTGGC
This sequence comes from Paralagenidium karlingii, assembly GCA_027475765.1. Taxonomy (NCBI): domain Eukaryota; phylum Oomycota; class Peronosporomycetes; genus Paralagenidium; species Paralagenidium karlingii. The sequence goes on from JAMFLO010000004.1 coordinate 256,417, forward strand.
GCTGGTGTCGAAGAATTCTCCGCCCTGGAAAAACCCTCGGAGTCCTTTGCCTGACACACTCTGAAAGAAACTCAGAGGATCCACGTTGGTGGAACTGGTGGCCACTAAGCGACGATTCCGCGGCTTTGGACCTTGCAGCGTAGTCCAGAACCCATCGAGAACGTCGCAAGAATCGAGCAAAGGTTGAGCATGAGACTGTGGAGTCATCACAAGCTTTGGGAGAAAAGATGCTTCACCGCTTGCCCAGCCATCGAGGAAGAGCCACAGAGTGGCAAACGCCAAGAACCCCGTCCGGATCCCGAGCCGTGGGGTGTTCATGGAAGGCTTTTGACTGCTGGTGTTCAAATGGTCGCCGCCAATACGTTACGAAGAAACCGACTTCCAAACCGACTCACCATCTTGCTGTGGGTCGTCAATCAAGAAGTCGTGCGTATTCAGCGCGTACGCATCATTTGAAGGAAATGTATTTGTCGGGTTAGCTGAATGCTCAAAACTCACGTCTAGATTGCCTTCTCCTTGTCAAACCGTGCGCCATCACCTGTTCGCGGGTACTTGCGCAGCCGTAAAGTCCTTTTGAGCAACTGCCAGACCAGCCACACCGCAATCACAATGTTCACCGGCACGGCCAAGAACAGAATACACAAGGAGACCACCGTGACACCGCGCCAAAGCATTCGTGTCACCCACGGCACTTCTCGAACGGCTTGACAAGTCGCGACTTCTCGTTGCGGGTTTTTGGATGGCACCGCAATCGACTCAAACTCTTGACGAATCTTGACGTGCTTGTCTTTGCCGTAAATGCTCACTGTCGCCATGGGATTGGGCAAATGGTCCCAGTCAAACTCGATTTTGCCCCAGTTCATGAACCCATAAAAGGCATCTTGGCGAGGACGAAATTCCCACGGAAGAAGAAGTTGACCCAGCGTGAAGATCATCGCCGGTGCCAACTGGATCTGACGCACGTGGAACTCCATCTACCAAGCCGAAACACTCTCTGCCTTCAGCATCCTTCATACGACCAAAGCGAGCAACATCACTCACCCAGCTGTGCGTGAGACCGGAACTCGTGACTTCGGTAAGAATCTGACGACCGTTGTCGCACACGATTTGGTTCAATTCGGCAAAATGGACGTCGCCGCTGATGCGTAAAGTCACGATCAAAAATTGCATGCCGTTAGCCCCGACCCGACGGCTAGCAATAGTTCGAATCATCACAGCTTCACCTCAGCAGAATCACTCCTTTGGCTTTAGACCGTAGAATCAACTCGAGCAAACGAGTTCTTTCGTGTGGGAATTTGCTCCAGCTTTCGGCGCCGAAAAACCGATCATTCGGAAGGATCTGGACGCCCGAAACGAGCACGTTAAAGGCTGCTTTCGTGGTTAGCAACTCATTCTCAAGCCATTTCCATTGCGTTTCACCAAGAATGGTGCCATGAGGAGTGCCGTACGGATCCCGATGGTACCTGCCTCCCACCCAGAGAGAATCATGAGCATGGCTAGAGAACAACATGGTGCGCACTGGTTGTTACCGATTGTCCATCAAGATGAACTTGACTGATTTGTCACCTGAACCGACAGTGTACGAGGTATAAATGCCCTGCACAAGAAGCGACAGTGCCAGTCAATCACTCCTGGGGCTCTTTTTGCTCGTGATTTGCAATTGCCACTACCTCTTGCTTTCGACGCGGAGAGTCCTTTGGTTCATCCAAAAAGTCCAAGAATTCCTGCTGGCTGCCGACACGATACATAAACGTATTGCCTCCATCGTTGATGCCTGCAAGCCAATGTCACTTGTAACAAACGCGTCAATGGATAATAGCCCAACGAGAACGCTGACCGTAGTCATGGTCATCCCAAATGCCGATGATCGGAATGCTCGTGGCCAATTTGACATATCCAGGATTGCGACGCAGCAGACTGATCCATCCATTGATCACCACCAAGTCAAACGGTCGGCAACTGCAAAGGGAGAGAGAGAGAGAGAGAGAGAGAGAGAGAGAAACCCATTCAAAGCAGAACGCACTTGTACTTGTCTCGAAGCACATGGGCCGGGGCCTCCACAAAGAACCGTCTCGGGATCCTCGTGTGGGTGCCATTGAGGAGTTTGGACGGGTTGAAGTCCGCGTAGATCTAATCATTCACCCAACCAACCCAATGAATGCGTCCATTTGCAAAGCCATTTCAAGACACCTCCTCCATCCATGGTTGCCCTTTCGACCCACATTGTCGCCCATCCAGACCCAGAGCTGGCTCTTTTGGGTCAGAATGTCATCCCAAAACGGGTTCTCCATGTGTTGATCATTGCACGATCCAAACGATGCCACACGAAGCGGCAAATCGATGCCGTCCATGCGTGGACCAACAAATGTCCCTTGTGGTGGTTTGACTGCTGCTTGTTCTTGTTGTTTCGGGTCTTTGACTGCTGCGGCGGGGCCTGCGGCCAACAAGAAGAGAGGCAACCCAACCATCCACCATTGCCACGCCATCATGGATGGATCTTGATCCTGATCGCTTGGTAACTTCGAGCGTGGCAATGCGGCCCTCTGATTGGCTGAAAATGACACTTGGTGAAGAACAACCATGAGACGAGTTTTATGGTGCGGCTCGGCAACATAAGCTACAGCCATGTATGGGACGGGGCGCCCGCCGTTCCATGAAAAGACGCCTACGACCACCACCACATAAGACGCCACGCGGTGCGTTCTGGTTCCTGGATCGATGACGGTGGTATTTATACAGTCCAATGGCCAGTGTGACCTTGCACTAAAAATGGCGAGGTTCCGTCTGGTGTCTCGGATAGAAATGGATCTCTCTTCTCTCCCTCCCTCCCTCACTCGCTCGCTCGCTCGCTTGCTTGCTTGCGTCAATGCCCCTCGGAGTACTGGTTGGACTGCTGTTTGCTCGTTTGTGTTTGGGTCCAAAAATGACCTTCTGAACACAAATTTTGCGCACAAGGGTTGGCGTTGGGAACCCCCTTCAACAAGACATTCTCGATTCCGCCATCCTCGCCTCTGGAAGCTAGTTCGTTGCATTCATTCCAGAGCGCAAGCGTAGGTAGTCACTTGGTGGGATCTCCCAAAGCCATGGGCAACAACAACTCGCAATTGATCTCGTCGCGGTTTCTCGCTGGGTGTCCACCGATTCCACCGCTTCCAAAAGAATCTGAAGTGTTGCAGAGCTTTCAACAGCTTTTGCGCGAGAAAAATGTCGCAACCGTCGTGATGGAAGAAATGGAAGCCATGGAAAGCATGGAGACCAAGTGGATGTACGTTGTTATCAACAAACAATTGGTATCATCTTCTGCGACCGCTGTTCCTGTAGGAGGAGGTGGAGGAGGAGCAGTCGCAGCAGCAGCAGCAGCCACCAACTTGCCGACCAATCTTGCTGCTCTTGGGCTTGCTAGTGGCGCAAGTTGCGGTGAACGGGAGTTTCTCGATCCAAAGCAGTGTGTGCAGCAAATCTTGGTGCTGCAGTATCGCACACAAGACTCCAAGGATTTGTTCCGTGCAATTCGCATCCACATGATCCTAAAGTCCAAGTGAGTACATCCATTGCGACTTTCAAGGCGTTGCAATCACTGATGGTATGCTTCTTTCACCATGCAGGGACTGGGTCGACCGATTCCTCGCTGCAGAAGGACTTGAGGCGCTGCTCTTGTTATTGTCAACCTCAGCAGAAACGTTTGTGTCCTCAGATCCGACTATCACAGCAGAACAAAAGGAAAAGCTCGAACTGCAGCTCGTGTTGTTCCAAATGGAGATCCTCAACGTGTTGTTTCTGCTCACCAACTTCAATCAGGGCATCAACGCTCTCGTGCAGGCACCGACTTGCTTTGCCAGTCTATTGGTGCTCTTTGAGTGTTGCCGGGTCAACTTGGTCAAGAGTCGCATTCTCAAACTGCTTGGGATCATTTGCTGCCAGAGTCAGGCTTCCCAAAAAGCTGTCCTGGCTGCATTCACTGCGCGCACTGCTTCCAACGACGCTTCTGGTGGACGCCGCTTCAAACCACTGCTTCAAGTACTGTTGCAGAGCCCCAACGATCTTGGTTTTGTCGTGACGTGTTTGACCTTCATCAACATTTTGCTCAACACAACGCTTCAGAGTGAAGAGCGCAAAGGCATTCGCGATGAACTCGAGAGTTTTGGCCTGTTAAGGTTTCTCGCGGAAGTCAAACAAGCGCAGGCATCCAAAGAGTCTGCTGCCGCTGCTTCACTGCCTCCGTCGTCCAGTTCGATTCCCACCACGACCAATGCTGTAGCCTTTGAGACTCAATTGCAAATCTTCTACAAGCATTTCGGTCACGACGTGATCTCCAAAATCCACACGATCAAGAAACCAGTGGCACCGCCTCTTGTTGCTGCCTCGCTTCCTGTCCTTCCTCCTCCGCCTGCTGGATCCAGCAAGAACATGTTCAGCCCAACTGTCACGTCGGCATCCACTTCCTCGACCGCTCTAGCGCCAACAAAAGACACTCGAGAGACAACTGTCTCGGCACCTCCTCTTCTCAAACCCGCGCTGTCACCAAAGGAGCAGTTTGTGTCCGAGTTCAAGTGTGAATTGACTGCTTTGGATGAGTTCCAGCGCCAACGAGTCCATCGCTTGTTTCAACGGTTCCTCATGGGACTGGAGACTACCCAGATGCCTCCACAGCAGATCTTTGAAGCCGTGTTTGCGACATCCAACTTGACCAACACTTCTTCTCCATCCACTACTTCATCCTCGAGCTCGCCACTTCTTTCTACTTTGCTCCGGGCTGTAGCAGCATCTTTCCCGTCCTCCAACGCTCCAGCTCCACCTCCAACGACTACTTCTGCCACAGTTCCAGAACCAACGTCGGCACCGCCACCACCGGTAGCAACAGAACCATCAGTGACTCCGCCTGCTGTGGATACTTCAGCAAGGGATGATGTCGCTCGTTTCAGAAAGCTTCTCTCCATGGGTGCTCCTCTAGAAGCTGTAAAAGCGAAAATGCGCCAAGCAGGTCTGGATCCAGAGCTACTGGACCAACCGACTAGCGCTGCTGCTGCTGCTGCGACGTCCAGTTCCAGCGCAAATGCCACTTCTTCTTCCGAGTCGACTGCTTCCACGTCATCTTCTTCTGGACCATCCACAACTTCGGCGCCCGCTTTGACCAAGGTAACCAAAGTCAAGGTTCGAGATCATCCTGATTATGCCAAATTCTTCAAGTTGTTGGCCATGGGAGCACCTGCTGAAGCCGTTCGTGCTAAAATGAAGCATGCGGGCCTTCAAATCGAGTTGTTGGAGTCTCCCGACAGCGAAATCGACCTGTTACAGTGCGAAGCCAGCGATGATTCCTCCTGCAAAGGGACTACGCTGCCTCCACCAGCTCCTATTTCTTCGCCCCTTTTAGATCCTAGGGCAGCGCTCGCGGGGCTGTTTGCTCGGAAGAACAATCAGATTCACCCGACAGCTACCTCTGCGCGCGTTGCCGTGAAAGACGATCCTCAATACGCTGGGTTTTTCAAACTACTAAGTATGGGGGCACCTGCCGAGATGGTCAAAGCCAAGATGCGGATCGCTGGGTTACGTCCAGAGCTTCTCGAGACTCCTGAAGCCATGATGCCGGCGGGACCCCCCGGTGCAACTGACAAATTCGGGAAGACGGACAAACCAAAGCTGTCGCTGCCTTTACCACCGCCGATCCGAACCCCGAAATCTACCACCAAGTCGTTCTACTGGCAACAATTGCGCCGCGAAGAGATCACGGGCACGATTTGGCAGGAACTGCACCAAGCCAGCAGTAATCAGCTTCCGGTATTGTTGTCTTCGAGTGACCTCGCGAGCCTGGAAGAAGATTTTCCAGCGCAACCCGACTCGACGCGCCATGCCAATAACAAGACGCCGCACCAACGAACTCATTCATTTGACAATGCCTGCAATTCGCCGTGTCCGACGCCTCCACGCGTGGTGTTTCTCATTGACCGCTCCCGGTCCAACAACATCTCAATCATCATCAAACAATTCAAGATGAGCCCGGCCGCCATCCGCGAGGCAATTCTTCGACTCGATCCCAATGTGCTCACCATTGAACGTGTGCAGGCGCTTCTGAAGATTCTCCCGACGGAAGAAGAAGTAGCGCTGATCACTTCTTTCCAGGGAGATGCCAACACGCTCAATGAAGCCGAAAAGATCCTTAAAGAACTCATCGCAGTGCCTCGCCTCAAGCCTCGGTTGGTTGCCTTCCAAGCCAAGTTGCAATTTCCCGTGCTGTTGCGGGAGATCCACAGTAAACTCGTCAAGATCCAGCGAGCATGCCGTGAAATCAACGACAGCCACGAGTTCAAGACGATTCTGCTGGTCGTGTTGCAAGTCGGCAACAAGATGAACGAAGGCACCCAGCGCGGGAACGCCAAAGGGTTCCATCTGGCCGACTTGCTCAAGCTTTCCCAGCTTCGTTCGTCCAACCAAAAGAGTTTTACGTTGCTGCACTTTGTGGCGCGCCTGGTGCGTGACAAGAAAGGCAACGTGGTGCAATTGGGCCATGCGTTGACCTGCGTGAACGATGTGCAGAGTGTGGCGATTGGCCCCGAGTTGCAGAGTGAAATGGACAAAATCGAAGAGTTGTGTGAACAGATCAAGACCGAAGTGAACGCCATTTCCTTGAAAAACTGCCTCGAAGTCACCAACGATCCATTTGAGCAAGTAATGCACCAGTTTCTCAATGAATCAACCCAAGCGATCGGCTCGTTGAGGCAAGAAATGCACCAGACGATCGAGGATTTACGCTCGACTATCTCTCGCTTTGAGAAATCCGTCGAGCCACAGTCTCTTCCACCGCCACCACCACTCGTAGCATCAACTCCAGCACCAACTGATGCATTAGGTGGAGAAGCTTCCACTGACAAGAGCAACAACATGGCGTTATGGACCCAGGCACCCGTGTTCTTCCAGACCATCTACGAGTTCAGTGTGGCGTTGATGAAAGCCGATCGTGAGAACGAACTGAAACGAATGCGCATTGAACGCCAACAAAAGCGCCAACAACTGACCATCTCCAAACCGTCCAGTTCATCTGCGTTGGCCAGAGACAAGGAGCCAGAAGGCCCCGAACAATCGTATTCACACTCTCGCGAGGAAGAAGACGAAGACGAAAGGGAAGACCACGAAGATTCCCGTGTCGAAAACATTTGGCAACCCCCTAGATCTGGGTCCAACTTGCTTGCACCACCCAGCAAAGTGCATGAGATCAGCGGCGCAACGATCACTTCTGCTACATCGAGTTCGACTGCTTCTACTTCAGGTAGTAGTTCGAGTAATGCACGCAATTCCCTGGTTGCCATCAAACCACAGATGGAGATTGCGTGCTCAAATTCCTCGGCCGTGGTGCTGTTCTCCCCCGTTGACACTCGCAGCGTACTCCACCTGATGACACGACCTCGAGAAGCCAACAAGGAGCGCACCACGTCGTCAAGTTCATCCACCACCAGCACGTGTTCGCCAGAGCTGGAGGTCCAAGAAGACAACAACAATGCGGTCGTGTAGTGTAGCAACATCCAAGATCCAAATGACCATCAACCAGCATCCAAGACACACATTTGTGCCGTGTAGATACCGCAGGAGCTTTAGAAATCCAATGGTGAGGCACCATCTAACCAGAGTTTGTACATTCCGATGATCGGATCAAGGTCTTGGATCCACTTGACAACCACAACGACAAACGCCCCAACCAGCAGGGCAACACCAACGTGGAACGCAGCGAGAAGACCATGGTGAGGCGCAGGCGATCTCGGAGTATCCACACTGGCGCGTTGGAGACAGTAGCTTCCGTTTTTGAACGCGAGCGATTCGAGCCAATGTGGTAATCAAATCGGAAGGTAGCGTTTCCATCCCAAAGCAGTCGTAGTTGGATGACTTTAATGGTCGCGGTGGTATTGTGGTTGGAATGGTGATGTTCCACGAGAGCCCGCTGTCGCTGCAATTGGAACTGGCGCCGTAAAACGACAGGAGGGGCTTGGTCGGTTCCACTTTGGTGTCGACGCGCACACTTTGACGCAGATGCATGGGCGGCTCGTTGTGCACATGAATGATTTGCACTTGTGCCTGGGTCGTGACAACGATGGGGGCCCATGAAAAGGCTTGGGCAAGTGCCACACAAGTCTCCATGGAGCGAATGGCCAGTGCTCGATGCGGGGGCTTGTCATCGACACAAGTGCTGTCTCGATCGAATTTGTATGTGGTGACAAACGTCGATTCGCGAAACGCAGCATGTTCGTCGCTATCGAAACCAAACTCACGGTCTGCTCTGGAACGACGCCGACTCCATGGAATGGACTGGTCGTTCAACATGGCGCATGTCTTGGAGAAACGCCATGGTTCGACATCCAGATAGACCACGTAATCCGGGATCCCCGAGCAATTGGCGTTGGCAAAGTATTCGAGACGTTCGGTCAAAGGAGGCTTTTCATCTGGTTCTTGGGGAGCTGGGGATCGATGAAGATCCTGAGCAACCACTTGGCGACTGGGGGCCCCAGTGGCCAACAGCACCATCACCGCTGCCCACATCACGAGGTTCATTTGGATACTAGCTAGCTAATTCCAGTACTCGCTTCGTGGTTGGGATCGTCGCGAAAGTGCAGAACTGGCAGCAAAAAGGGCAAAAACGACTTGGCTTGCAACCAGCAAGCAGCTTGCTCTTGTTTCTTCTTGTGGAATGGATGACCTGGGGAGTAATGTCGATCGGGATTGGAAGTGCTTCATTGGATTTCCCTATTATTCGGAATATAGAGGTTACGAAGTAAGAACAATACATGTTAAACGCAAGATAATTTGAAAGAACCTGCCCAAAATAAAAGATTTGTTAGGATAATATTTCGAAAGGATATGTATAGTGGAGTTCCGATGGGGTGGTCCCGATGAACCTTCGAAGCGGTCCGCGCCACCTGAAAATGCAACCTGTGAATGCAACTGTAGCTTTCGTGCAATGCCACCCTTGAAAGGGAAACGGAAAGGATCAATCTGACGCCCTTCTGATTCCAGTGCCCCCCCCCCCTCCACCGTCTGTCCGCTGTCGTTGGATCTCAAAGGAGTTGACGACAGGCACAGGCCAAGGACGACAGCCGGGCCTTTACGATCCTGTTCTTCTCCATTCCAAGCGACCACCGATTGAGTCCATGTGCCATCTCGTGTCCGGCGCTCGCTTCTCGGTCGACACACGGTTGGATTTGGGCACTTTGGGATCGTTCTCGTGTTTCAACCTTTTTTGATGGGGGGGGTTGCCTCTTTATTCAATCCACAACAACAGGACTTCTTCTCTCACCCACAACTCAAAAAGACGCGACGCCTACACGACAACAACCAACCATGCAAGAACCAACGCGATGCATGCATTCACGACCGCAAGCCAACCATGGTCACGTGCCGTTGAAGTGGCCGTGATCAACTTGTTGGACGTCGAGTTCGAAGCATTGGCACCGGCGCTTCTGGACGCATTGTAGAAATCAAATCGGAACGTAGCGTTACCAAAGTGCACGCAACCATCGGCGGTGGTCGTGGCGTTCCGGTCCGTTGCTGAGGTCGTCAGTGTCACCGAGTCTTCTTGACCTTCATGCAGCGTAGCGATCCAAAAGCTTTCGTCACCTTTCAAGCAGTTGCGATTGGCAGGGTAAAACGAGAACGACAGTAAGCCGGATTGGTCCGAGTAGTTGGCGTCAACGCGCATGCTCTGGCTCGAATTCACTGGTGGATCGTCGTCTTCTTCCGAAGAGTTGCCAAGAAGCTTGGGCAGCGATCGGTTCCACCAGAGCGGTTCATGCAGGGAAAGACAGGTAGCCATGGTACGAATGGCCAGCGCGCGGCGCAGTGGCGTGGTGGCATTGCAGGCCGTGCCATTCAAAGCATACCGTCGACGGTAATGGTAGATGGTGGCAAACGATGAATTCTTAAACGCCTTCATCGCATCTGCACGAACCGGATCTGTCACCCGCGTGCTTCGTCGACTCGCACCTGTTCGCATTCCAAGCACTTGGCTACAGTTGGTTGATCGATTGGCTGCCCTTGCCGAGAAAAATGACGCGTTGACTGGTCGTGGAGGAGCCAACGACGTATTCACGTACACGATATAGTCTGGCAGTCCTTTGCAACCAGGTTGCATAAAGAATTCATGACGGACCAAGGTCTGGTTGTTGGACGACTCGGCGTTGGCTTGGTCGACCGCACAAATGCCGAGAAAGAGAATCACCAACGTAACCCAGACGCGATCCATTTCTTTGTTGGAAACTGTTGGCTTGTATGGCGACTCGAGAGCAAGTTGAAGAATGATTCATGGACTGGTCCACGACCGTGTGCTTGTGATGTTGTTAGCAAGGGTGTGGCAATGTACTCAGGGGGGGAGGGCTTCCCGAGAAGAAGAAATCACTTGCTGGTTGTGTCCAACGCGCAACAAAGTGGTAAGCCGGTTCCACGCGTTCTTGCATGGCTCTGGAAAGCACGGTGCAGAAGTGTCGACGCTTCGGCGCCGCACTGGCTGGAGAACGAAACAGTCGAAGAAGATAGATTGTGCCGGGAACCCTCCACGCAGAAGCTTCGACCTCATTTTCCAAACTACAACACACATGAAACTCCTCGAGGGCCAAGAAAAATGCAACAATTGCCCGCGCAGAACGATGAAGAAGAGCTGATCCAAGCACAAGCTTCTTCGTCTAGAAAGTCAGTGAAGGCAGTCATGCCGGAATTGCAACAAGCCCCATGCTGTACGAAAGGTGGCGTTTGTTTTGGGATTGCTATCGACCTCTTGTCTTTCCGAGTGTGGAGGTCGATCATCGGGTTGGATCACCAACTTGCTAGTGGCCGAAGCTGCTCTCAAGCTCCAAGCAGCTGCGCCATTTCAAACTCGTTTCGTCGTGGCGTCACAAGCTACGACATGCTTGGAGACCAACAGTCACCGTCTGCCACATCGTGGTGACCAGCACATTTGAGCAGAACTGCCGGCGATCCAAACCAGAGGGCAATGATCCATAAGCTTGTGAAATTGGACAACTTAAAAGCGAAACAGGGCGATCTCGAGACAGGTTCGCAAGATGATCTGCTACCCAACAAAAAGCAGCGGCATCAACGCAATGCCAACACTCCATGCAACAAGCGGACTGTTGCCTAACGCACGCGAGGTGTGTGATGGAGTTTCAGCAGACGAGATGTTCGAGGATTTGCCGGACGTCGAGTCGTTGGAGAAAATGGTCGTGTTGTTGATGGCTGGCTTGGACGATGCCGCTTCTTTCATCGGCGCCATCATCGAGGGATTGTAGAACTCGGTCGTGTACGTGGAGTATCCATCACTGACACAGCTCCAAGTGGTAGAATTTCCCCTTGGAGTTGACTTGGTGACTGCCATCTCGTTGTCAAAACGGTCTCCAAATCCTCGATCATGCATTTCGCAATCACTTGTGGCCTCAAAGAACCAGAATGTCGGTCCAAACGGCGCGATCAATGTCTGATTGATGTCTTTGAAATAAGGAGCCACACTGGAGTTGTCGTCGAGTCGGAAACTCTGCGTCAGATTGGTGGGTGGGTCCTCAAGGTAACGAGTCAGCGTCATCGCCCCGTCCGTCGTTCCGACCGTTCGGTTCCACGACAAAGCTTCCTCGAGGGGTAGACAGGTGGACATTTTGCCGACGGCAAGCGCACAACGCAATTGATCTGCCAAGTTACATCATGTACATCCACACCTCCATGTCTTCTTCCTGGTCCGCATCATCGACTTCCCATTCGCCAAACTGCTCCAACCACGTCCCATCAGGTGCCTAGGGCAGTCGTCGGATCACGAGAGCCATTCGTGAAGATGCCATCGCTGCGTTTCATGGATCGTCCTATGGGATCATATACAATCACGACATGGAGGTGTGGATGTACATGATGTAACTTGGCACTCCAATGCAATTCGCTTGTTCAAAGTATTCTAGCCGTTCCAACGGCGAAGCAGTGTCGGCGCGACTTGTGTCGACTTGACTTGCAGCCACAGCAGGAACCAGGAGCATCGTGAGCAGCGCAATGAACGAGCGATTCATCAAAGGCTTTTGTTGGCGCTGGCAGAAGAGAACACTCAAACGTCGAGATGAAGTTTGAATCGAGAAATGACACGACCAATGGCTTGGGTTTGCGTTGATCGTTGAGCCGAGCAATAGAAAGATGTGCAGTGCACTATGAACTGGTCAGAGCGCCATGCGCCATGCCTGCTGCTCTCCTTTGGCACAAACGACATCCCTTGGAACATGTAGAGGGCATCTTGACGAAGCGATCCGTTCATAATGGTGGTGCGGCGACTCCGTCTGGCGTGACGGCATTGGATCAGTTGGCCGTCGGCCAGGTCGCCATGACATCCGGCAAAAGCAACGAAAAGGCATAATCCAGAGCGTACATGAGAAGAAATGGTGTGCCCATGCAATCCGCTTTGTCAAAGTATTCTGTGCGAAGTCTCTTGTGGCCAACTGCTCGAGTCCAAAAAGGTCACTTCCAGTCGTTGGTGGACGTGGACTTTGGTGCTTCCTTTGCGCCGGTGTTGGTGGCATTGTAGAACTCCATCGTGTAGCCAGAACGATGCAATTAAGTGTCTTCGCTCGGATGGGCGGAATCGTGTTGTTGGTTTTGTTGTAGAATGATTCCTGTGGGAAATGGAACATGCACAAACGTTCCAGTAGCGACCAGGCTGCAATTACTGGTGTCGCGCAAAGAGACTCGGACATGCTCGGTTTGGTTAGCTCTAGACTCTCCATGCCAAGAGGCGTGGGATTGTTCGAGTCTTAAAGAGGTGTAAAGTCTTCGGGGAGACCAACACGAGCACACTAGCCCAAGGCAGGAGACTTGATGGCAATCGTGCGATGGTGGGCTTTCAAGTCGCAAGAGTTACCCGCGGGCTATGCCTCACCAGCACCACCCACGACTGCGGGAACAACTGGATGGCATCATCCAGGATTTTGCCTTCGAACCACCGCCGCACCGCGGCGGCTCTTGGAAACGCCTCCATTCATGGAAGACTCGGAGCAATTGGATGGCAAAGCAGAGGAAGAGGAAGAAATGTGTTCCGAGTCGGCGAAGTAGATGCTGTAGAACAGCGTACCCTTGCAATCCGCGTTGGAAAAGTAGTCATATGGCTTCACACAGCAATACAAACATCACTTTGGAAACTTGATGAACGGGCAGATTCACACATGACCGAGTCCAACGTGAACTCCCTGGTGCAAATTGCGCAGCGGATCCAGCAATCAGTTGAAAGAGAGTCATAGAGAAACGCACAAGCAATAGTTCTATTACCCAACGTACCAATACACAAGGGATCAAAGCTGCAACAAGGCCACCAGTGCGCCAAGCACAAGCAAGAGAGCTTGGGATAGCGCGGAGGAGGTCGTCGAGTCGCTGCTGGACTTGGGTATGGATGCGGCGGTGGCATTGTAGAAATCGAACGTGAAACCAGCAGTGCTCAGAACGACACAGGATGAAGATGGCGCGGCTTGCTTGGTCTCGGCAAGACTAAAAGTAGCGCTAACACCTTCACCTGAACCTCCACCGCTGCAATCTCCTGATACTCTGACCATGACTTCGACTTGCTCCGTTCCCTTGATCGAGATTTTGTGGTCCATGCTCAGACTCTGGAGGCCATTTGCTGCTTGCGTTGTCGAGTTTTGAGAAGCGGCTGACAAGTCGTTGGGGAGAGCAACACAAACACCAGTGGATAAATCCGGAGACTTGATGGCCACTGCGTGTTGGAATGTTGTGGCGTCACAGTGACTCTCGTGGTCGTACCAGGTCACCAGCACCACCGACGAGTTCTGGAACACCTTGATGGCATCGTCCAAGATTTTCCCATCGACCAACGTGACACAACGACTCTTGTAATCGGAGCTATTGGACGACACATTGGAGGAGGAGGAGGAGGAGGAAGAAGAAGAAGAAGAAGCATTTGCAGCATTTGCAGAAACGACCGGGTAGTAGTTGCTGTAGAGAAGCCTACCCTTGCAATTCACTTCGGAAAAGTAGTCGTATCGCTGCATCTTGCTAACGCCCGCCGCCTCCAGGCTGTTGACGCGTGCACAAATGCCGAGGCACACCAACAGGATCACCAGCGGGAACTTCATTTTGGAGACTTGATCAACCAGCAGATTCGTATATGACTTTGCCCGCGCGGCGTCTACAAGCGGCAAACCATTCACTTGAATCTACCTACCACCCGTGGACAGGCCGTGAGTGATTTGTTCTTTTTACACCCAACGTGGCCTGTGGACGCGCGACAAGAGACGGGAGGGTTTGCAACGAGCTTCAAGTCGACGGCTCACGCGGACGGTTGAACGTTGGACTCGGTCACGGTCGCGGGGTGAACTGAAAGAGAGTCCAACGCCTACCACATACCAGGAGAAGACACTTGAGATTAAAAGCGCACGACATCGTCAGGAACCATGCCAGCTGATCATCATCATGCAAACCACATGCAAACCACGTTGAAGATGGAAGTGTTTCGTTTGGAGAAGCACTGGAAAGACAAACGTCGAGAAGGGCCACAGCTACGATGACTTGTGTGGCCCAAAGAACCGCTGATGGCTGCTCGGTTCGATACGAATAGGTCACCTCCACACCCAGACTCTAAACCGCATTCGGTCTGCCGTGTTGTTGAGCTTAGCGATGCTAACGAGGCGTCGGATAGAGGATCACAATTGATCAGCTCACTACCGACAAGTTCTGGACCTGCTTGACGGCATCATCAAGGGATTTGACATCGACCACTGCACCTCAGCGGTTCTTGTAGTGTGTCGATGCCTGATGGAAGTACAGTCCTGAGAACCAAGCGATTGCACTTGACGCAGTGAAGCGGATGGTACAGAAGACGCAGGAAGGAGAGGAAATGTTTCAAGAATGGCCGGAGGAGGTTTTAGAGACCATGGCCAGGCTCTGTGACCATCACGACGTGAGTTGCCTGTTTAGCGTGCACCTCGGCGTGAAGCCGATCAGTGCGTTCATCGCGGCGATCCTCACAAGTTGACTTGGATAATACCAAGGTGTTTTACTGTGATGGTATCATCAGCTAGAGGATTCACGTGGCAGTGCCATCACCGTCCGACACTTGGCACATGCGAACTCGTTACTGTGTGTGTCATGGCAGAGCGATCAATCTAGTTTTCTACCACTAGTTCGACGATCGCGACTTTGGACGGGATGGGGCACCGATGGGCGATCGATGGCGCCGTTGCCATACTATCAGGTATACTTGCGTGCATGATCACTCGTTCAAAGCGACAGCTTGCTCGTGCTTACCTCTGATTTCATCCCAAAACGCAATGATGCAATCAAGCCATCCGATTACATCCCGTTCTTGGACATGCTGAACTCCTTCTGGATTGAGGATGCAAGAGCTAGAGCACGATTGGTTTGCGCTGAAGGTGGTGAAGGAGTTTTTCTCTCCCCGAGAAGAGCGCTGCACCGAGTACCGAGGAAAGCTGTAGGCAGCTCTTTGCGACGCCACTACGTTCCATTGTTCACCGTTGGTGGCAAAGACCCGAGTCTTCATTCAGACGAGGAGGCGGCAAGTCCCAACAAGCCTTGATGAGCAAAGAACGAGTGATGATGATGCGTTTCATTGAAGTCGTTACGTGAATGACCTCGTTGCGACCTTTCACGATCGCAAGTCATCTAACTAATGGGCCCAATGCCACCATTGAAGATGCTGGTTTGTCTGGTGTTTAGTGCGCTTCTGGGGATCGCGCGAGTGGGCAGTCAGAGAGTTCAATGGCCCGATGCAGCCAAGCAATGTGATGCGAGTGGAGGCGAGTTTTACGACGAGACCAGTCTGCTGTGCACTCGATGCAATCAGGACGGCAATGGCAAAGTGAGGACATGAGACCAAGCCTACAAACAATTGGAACTGATGCTTGTGCGTCTTGATCAGACACCTGACAGCAATTCCTTCAATGTGTTGGGCTTCTCAACTGCGTGTTCATGCGGGTAAATGAACAATTGCTGTGGGAAGCCTCTTGCAGATCGACCCCACCGACTGATTCTGGCACCAAACGCAGTGCCAATACCATCTCGAATGCGCTTTACTTGCCGAACCAAGAGAGCATCTCGTCTCTGACCACCCCATCGGAGATTTCGGCAAAGCAAGAACTGTTGTGTGGAACGACGTGGCCAGCGTTTTGCTCGTTAGACAAATGCCAGGCGTGTCCTCAAGGAACTGTCCCCACAAGCGACCACACGATCTGCATGAGATGTGGAACGTCAACACTGGGCGTCAATGAACAAAACTCGAATTGCAAGTGTCCCAGCGCCAATTCCATTCTCATTGAACGCGATGAGGTACGATCAATCCAATTTGTTGTACGACAGGATCGTTTGATGAAAACATCGTTGTGCTGATGGTGCCTAGGATGGTGCACTGTTGTCTGCCAAAGAGTGTGTCTCGTGCTCCAATTCCTCGCTCGCCAACTCCGCAATGACTGCTTGCATCGAGTGCGAGGATCCCTTCATGAGGGTCGCTTTGTCACCAAATGGTCAAGCACCTCCGACGTGCGAATGCCCACAGGGCTTCCAGGCCGTTTCTTCGAAGGTGCTCAACGCCACCAAGTGTCTCTCGACGAGTCGTCTCAACACTTTGCGATCGAGAACCAACACGCAGCAGGCCGTGACCATGAAGTTTGATACGGTTGGCGCCATCACCAGCGGTGAGCTCTTGAGTCTTCCCAGAAAACGTTGTTGTTGGCGGTGCTGACGTAGGACGATGCGCGCAGATCTCTTCACCGATCTCTTTCTCTTCGCTGCCAGCGAATGTTTTTTCTTTTCTGACGCGTCGCAGCTGCCATTTTGTCAGCTTTTGGGGAATTTGTGTGTGCTGCAGCACTTCAATCTCGAAGTCTCCTCGTCGTGCACGTTGCTGCAGTTGATTCAACAAAGCGGAAGACTCACGACCGTCAATGGCATCAACGGATGGTACCAGACGCTTCCGTTTCTGACCTACAAGTCCAGCGCGAGTACCATTCTCGAGAGCAAAGACATTCAAATGCAGGTTCGTGGCTCGTCTCGTGGTTGCATGGCGAACAGTTGGTGGTGCACTCACTGTTCAAGTGGTTGAAACCTTTAGATGACATTCGTCGCCGATCAAGTCGAGTCGTTGGCCCCGTCGACTGCTTCGGTGTACGATCAGTTGGACTTTCGCATCGCACAGTATGCCCTCAATGGCACGCTCACAAGCTTTGGCAAGTTGACAGACCAACTGTTTTACTGTGGCAATCCAGCGTTTGGTTTGCACACCAACAAGTGGAGACAGTTTGGCACCAACATGGCACTTCGCTTTGAGTGCGAATTCAACTTGGCAGAAGAGTCCATCAGGAGCCAGGACCTGACGTTTTATGAGTTGTTTCTTGTCGATACTGCCGTCGCTGCTGCGGCTGCAGCTACTGCCGGTGCTGGTGCTGGTGCTTCGTCCACCAATTCGCCTGTTGGGTCTTCCGCTTCTCTGGTGCCAGTGCCTGTTCGCGTGTGGAATGCGCCCAACGAGCAGAGTCTGCTGGTGAACCAAAACGCCCAGGACCAAGACGATATGCTCACGCATCGGTTCTTTCTCAGCGACTTTCAGAGCGGAATCGCTGGATCCTCGCTCAAGGTGTTTCGTGTTGCCAACACCATTCGTCTCGACATCACAAAGCGGCCAGGTTCCACCCAGATTTACGTGCCAGTGCTCTCGATCTCGTATCAAGAAGTGCCCGTCGCGGTGTCGCCCACTGACCCCAACCAACGCAAACAGATCCAGACCCAAGAGTTCTTGTTTCGCGTCGTGTATTCTTCATCCACACCAGGGTTTTCGACCGTTTGTTCGATTGTTCTCGTGGGGTTTTCCATCGCAATGGCGTTGCTGGTGCTGGGCAAATGCTTTCTGTGGCAAAAGCGACACACACGCAACCATCAGGCGATGTTGACCTCATGGGAGACCACCTGGTATCTGAGTGAGTTCTTGTGATGGATCCTTCTGATCAAAGGGTACCTCTGGATCCTGACACGCGCCGTGTGGTGTCTTGTGCGCATCTCTTTAGCAAAGCAGGTCGTCAATCTGTTCGCATGGGTTGCCTTCTGGTGAGTCCAGCTCGCAGGCTGTGTCCAAAACCAACTGGGCGTTGACCTTCTGCTTGTGGTGGCCCTGTGAGGTAGCACGCTGCTTGCGATCAGCGTGTACTATCTGGTGACCTTCAAATTTGCCAAATCGGGCCAAGTGCTGTTGCCACGCATGCAATACCACACCTCCACATTCCAATCGCTTGATGCCGTGTTGGCCAACGAGTACAAAAGCTTCAACGCGCTGTTGATCGTCGGCTTTTGTTGTCAATTGCTGTCGATTCTGCAGCAAATCTGGCAGCAAACCCACACGATTTTCTTTTTCATTGACTGGGAAAAGCCCCGTGCCAGAATCATGGATGCCGACACGTCACGCCCACAAACAGCGCCGATTAGCGTCTGGCGAAACATTCTGATCGCCAACGAATGGAATGAATTGCAAACTGTTCGTTGCACGTCGCTGCCATTGACGCTCTTTGTCATGCTCTTTCTGCTGTACGGGTGAGAGAGGCGATGTCTCTGGCTTCTCAACGTTTCCTCACCAAGGATTTATTCATCGCTCTTGTGTGATGAACCTGCAGATGCCATCTACGCGAGTGGGCGCTGCCGATTCCACGTGTTCAAGCCCAATCCATGCGCACCGAGTTGTTGGTCAGTGATCATGGTGCCAGTAACAGCTACCTGCGCTTTGGCATCGTCACCGTGGTGTGGCTTGGCGTGTGCGTGGGCCAAAGACTGTACCGGTGGATGATCCATGAGCGGTTCTTCACGGAACCCAAGCATTTGCTGTTCATCGACTTGTGTACCATCGCGAAAATCAGTTGCTTGGTGCTCGATGAACACGTGCATGGGTTTTATTTCCATTGTCGCTCGCCGTTTCCTTTTGCCGACGGAGATATGAGCGAGATCATCCAACAACTCTTGCAAGAAGAAGCCGGACTCACGGTTGGACGAGCGCTGGAGAACGCTCCCAACGACTGTCAGACTTTTGAGCTCTTTGTCACGATGAAATGGAAGAAGAAATTCGCCAAATTCTACGACGCTTTGCAGCTCGAGACGGATCCGACGCGAGCGATCAACCTGCAGCGCACAAGAAACCTCCAGCCCTCAACACAACGTCCAAAGCCTGGTGCCGCGGCGACGACCGCTGGCGGAGGAGGCAATGCGGCCAATCGCGCCAGTCAAATCGCCAAATGTGTGGGCCAACTGAGCGAGTTTCTCAAGAATTTCATCGAGAACAACGACAACGAGTTTCGCTGGAAAATGTACCGAGGTAATGCTGGCAATGGACTCAACAACAACGCGTCCGCTGCCAGTTGTTGCTGGTGGTGGTGCAATTGCAACATCAATTGCAACGTTTTCGACTGGTTCTTCACAATGCCGGACATGAACTCGACCAAACACTGCGTCTTTGTGCCAGGTATATTCGAGCTGGCTGTAGCTGCTGTTGCCAATGGTGCGAAGCTGACCCAGTCGTGCTGGTAGATCTCTCGATGAAGTTTTGCCAGGTTTTGTTCCTTGGGATCGAGAACGATCTCATGCTGCTCAACATACTGGTGAGTTTGCCATGAGGCACCAAGTGTGTCTCTTTCATCAAACTGACGCGGCGTGGTGGATGCGGGTCTTTGAATGCATGCCGATCCCAGTGGTTTTGTGTATTGGATCTCTGGTTTGACAACTCGATCATCTCCGCCATGGGCACATATCTGCTGGAGCAAGTGCTGGTGTGGCTTCGCGCTCATTTGGGCAACCAAAACGTGGCGCGCAATAGCTTGATCGATTCGCGGTTTTTGATCTAGTTGACAGCAGTGTTGACCGCTGAGCAAACGAATTTGTATTCATTCATCCAATCTCTCGTCTTCTGGCTTTGGAAATGGGAGCTCTCTAAGACTTGAACTTCATTTTCTTCGCCCAGTCGAGTTCGCTGCTGTCTTCAGAGATCACGTTGGGCCACCGAAGTGTGTAAAACATCGCTGGTAGAGGGGTCTGCTCGTTGTGGACCGGCGAACTCTTGTGTGCTGCGGAAGCCAAAGACTCGTCTTCGAACTGCTGCCTGCACTCACTGACGAGTTTCTCGCGATCGTACTGCTTGGTGTCTGGCGTTTGGTCACAAAGTGCTGGCACACAGACGTTCATGACATATGAACAGAGCGATGGTTCATCCACACCATCAATGGTAAAAGTCTGCAGAATCAGAGACAAGAGTCATATTAGCAAAGAATGGCCGCAGCATAGCTCACGTGGCTTGACACGAACCTTTCTGTTCTCGCCCTTGCAGCAAATGTAGTTGACACGGGTGTTGCGCAGCACACCGTTCTCATCACAGTGCTGCACCAAGCACAAGTCCTCGACGTCAGTTCAACGGATCAATCTCAAGAGTTTCTCAGCATCGAGCCATCCCGTTGAGTACCTGGCCATTTGCAAAGTATTGCGCCACAGGATTGGTGGCTTCTTTCTCGGTGTCAATGTCCCACATGAAGGATCCCATGCTCCAATCACTTGGTCGAGAACCATCGGATTCCTACGCGCCAAACAAAGCTCATCGGCATGAGAACTCTGTTGCGACCCCAAATGTGAAAGACTCAGCATACAAGTTGAGTACCTCGTGGTACTGACGAACTTCTTTCATGTAGCAAACTTCATACGTCCACCATCCAAAAGTCGAGACCACACAGGACTCCCCGAGCTCTTTCTTGACAATTTCCTGTTGGACGACGTCATCAAAAACACCCCCAACAGCACACTCCAGTGTCACGTTGGTGCATGTCCCAATCAACAGTACTCAGTTGTAAACTCAACTCGTTGTCTCTCCAGCGAGTTCTGACTGTTGGTGTCGGGTTTCGTGGCTGCCGACAGCGCTTCCATGAGTTTGGCATTGAGGCATTTCTGAAAGTCCTGGTGGTGGAATTTCCATCTATATCAATCATGCGAATGGCGGGATGTCGAAGTCAGAATCACTTCCATGAAGACAGAAGCCAACCCAACCAGGTGATCGGAACCCACCCGAGATGGCGATGGCAGCTGCCGCATCGAAAGTCTCGCCAGTTGTACTCCGGAAAGAACGATGCCTTGTTGGAGTAATGTTCCGCCTCAATGCCCGACACCACTTGGCGGAAGCCTGCAAGTTCCATTTCCACCTACAAGGGTCGGTTCATTCCCCATAGTCCATATGCATATTAGCAATGCCAGTCCACTCAAGCGTCTAAGAGCCTGGTGCCGTGAGGCGGTCCAACAACTCACTCGACTGGGGTTCACAAAGGTGTGCACTTTGGCGTCCTCGCCCAAAAGCGGCTCTTGACGCTCCGAAATGGCTTTGGAAAGGTCTGGAAGCTCCATGAATGCACTGTCATGCAATCATCCACAACACAGCATTCAGTTGACGACTTGCAAAGAGTTCGACGCAGGAGACAGGAAAGGAAAGGGGAGGAGCGAGAGCGAGAGCAAGAGAAGCGGGCAGTTCACTCGCACCTTTTTCTGGCAGTGGCGGCGCCGCACATGCGACAACGGATGAAAACCTCGTTTTCCTCTGATTCTTCAAGTGAATTCGCCAAGAAAAAGCTCAGCAGACCGCTCCAAAGCAGCCATTTCCACGCCCAAAAGCTCGTCATCACGGCGCTTCTCTTCCGCCTTTGACCCCCCACACTATTGTTGACCCAGATCACCCTGCAGGCGCGGATCAGATCGATCTGGACTCAGACGTGCGGTCCCGAAAATAACCCAGCCAATCAGAAAAGGCCAAGAAGCAGGCGGGGTTTGATACCTCCTGGACACCATCCTGGCATATTGCATCCTGGGCACAAGAAACCACAAATGCTTGTTTCTTCTGGGAAATGCCCGAGTGGCGTCATCGATTGACTCACGATCCCTACTTGTAGAAGAAACCATACTCTCCGTCTTGACAAACATCAACTTTGTTGACCACCACTGCAAAGGCCATTGGCTCCGTCGCAAGATGGGCTCTGTTGCCGCCGAGCACAGCAACCGCATGATCCGCAGCACCTTGAGTGATGGCAAATGCTGCCGGAAACCTTTGGCGAAGAGCTTACCCCTGCATGCACCGATTTCTTGATAGTGATCAAAGTGAAAGGTCCAGCGATGGCAACCATCTTGGTTGTCTCGGCGTTGTTCTGGAGGAATGTTTCGGCCATGGATTGCAATGGCATCCAGCACATTGTCAACACTGGCGGCTCCCTGGTAGTTTGGATTCAGGTGAAGCACCAGCAGCGGATCTTCATCGGTTCGGATGAGTTCCCCTTCCAGAATTTGTGCTTGCGCTACACTCAGTCCAAGCAACGATGGGGTCCATCTGGCGGCATTCTACGCAGAAGGAACTGCGGGTCCACCACTTGACCTTGTTCCACTCGGTTGTCCTGTTGGTGTGGCTTCATCGTGGGGGCGCTGGTGACGGGTTCCTTGCTCTTTCGCTTGGCCATCTGTCCACGTACAGCTACTCAATGAACCTTGGTCCAAATCCTTCTAATGCTTGTAAATGCTTCCAATACTATCAGAATGGATTGTGGTGGCGTGCACATGCCGCCTTTCCTTTAGCTTTTCTTGCCTTGTCCCAACGAATTGGACCAATCAGAAAGCAGGATGCCCAACACTTTTGTTGAAGGTAACCTCATGGACCCAATCGTGGAAAACACAAACCCATTCATCCTGGGCACAAGAAACAGCATGAAAGAAAGCCAGTCTCCCACTAAGTACGAGATCTCCATTCTCACAAAGGTTAACTGCAGTATGAACGGCGCTATCAATGGGCGCGCGAGTGTGAGCTTTTCGGCACCCTGGAAGCTCCACGGACTCTGTTGGTGCTCCCGACCGAACGACTTTCGTCTCGCAGTGTCCTCTATCATCTGCGACGAGTACAAGAACAAACTGCAAGTGATCCGTCCCGAAGCCAACGCCCACACGGGGCAGCACCAGCTGGTCTGCCAGGCCCAAATCGACCATCCGTATCCACCCACCAAAGTCATGTGGTCGCCCAAGAGTTTTCTGCAGTCACAAACCAACAAAGGTGATTTAATTGCCACGTCGGCCGACTATTTGCGGCTCTGGAACGTGCAGGACGGCGAGATCGCGTTACGTTGCGTGGTGTCCAATGTGAGTTGGCGGGTGGTGTCTCTTCGGGAATTTCTTCTGCTTCTCGCTCCATGAACTGACCATGCCATGTGTGCAATGCATTGGCTGCTCTTCGTGCACTAGAAACGCAATGTGGACACTTGTGCACCCGTGACGTCCTTTGACTGGTGCGAGAACGATCCCAACATCATTGGCACCTCCAGCATCGACACCATTTGCACCATTTGGGACCTCAATGTGAGAAGAAGACCTCGCCTTTCCAACCCATTTGTGTGGTTGCGTGTTGGATCGTTCATTAACGATTGTCAGCTGCTTTGGTGGATGGATTGCTTGCCGCCTGATTTGTTAGGATACGTCCAGTCCGAAGCAACAGATCATTGCGCACGACCAAGAAGTGTACGACATTGCGTTTTCACGCGACACCAATCTGTTTGGCTCGGTGGGCGGCGATGGATCGCTTCGTCTCTTTGATCTTCGTGCACTGGAATCCAGTACCATTCTCTGGGAATCGCCCGGACTCGCACCTTTGCTGCGCATGGCGTGGAACCGCCATGACCCCAATCTGATCGCCGCCATTGTCGCCAACAGCGCGACTGTGATGGTCGTAGACATTCGCAATTCCAGCGCTGCGCTGGAGTTAAGGTATCACAGCGGCATGGTCAATTCGATCTCGTGGTCGGACTCGATGCCGCACCATTTGTGTAGTGCCGGAGAAGATGGCCAAGTGCTTCTTGGTGATGTCTTTACCTGTTCTCACACGAGCAACGGCGTGCCACCAACCAGTGCAATGGCCCCGAATCTGCAGCATAGCTCCCCATCTGCCAACACTTCACATCCACATGGGGCCGGAATCTCTTCAAAATCCTCGGCCAAAATGCCGCCAACTGTGCTCTATCAATCCCATCGTCCGATTGATCAAGTGAGATGGTCCCCAGATGACACCAACTGTGTCGCCATTGTAGAAGAGACGAATCTTCATGTCGTCCAACTGTAGCAGCTGTGACGTTGGCGTCTATGTGGTGGTATCAACAGTAGCTCAAGTAAAAATACCATCGATGTGTATCCTTGAAGGGTCACGTGCAATTCTCGACGTCGCTTGACAACACAGAAAGAGAGAGAGCGAGCGAGCGAGGGAGAGAGCAATGGTTATTCAGCGTCGGACCCGCTCGGTCGCCGCCATCACGGACGAAAGTCTGCACCAAACGCTCCAGAAAGTTCTTGAATGCATCGAAAAGTACGAGGTCAGACTTCCCCATACAGACATCCCGAGCGTCCAACCGCATGGTCGCATGGTCCAACGGAGCAGACGACCCTTTGTGATGTCGAGGGCGTAGATTCTTTTCTCGCTTCGCACTTCGGATCTTCCCGACTTTCAGTCCATTGATCTTGGTCAGCTTTTGCTCAACCAAGCAGGTGAATCCAATCGAACGGTCTTGATGACAATAACAATTCTTGCCGGTGGTTGACGGAGTGGATGCTGGAGATGCAGACTGCTTTGTAAGCTTAGCGCGGATCCAGCGAATTCTCTTGTCACGAAGGATCTTTAAAGAACAAGAAGGCACGCTACCAACGGATGGGTCCCAGGACACCGCGCAAGGCATCACACGAGAGGAGATCCACAAACTGCTCGATAGGGCCATGAAGCTTCTTCGTGTAGGTTGCACCATTACTGGTTTGCCAGTGATTGCAGTCGTATGGGCATGCTAATGACTGGCTGCGCAGCTTCCTGAGCTCAAGTCCAAGGCCAAGAAGGTGGATCAGCAAATGTGCGCGTTGCTGTGTGAAAAGGCGGAGCTGGCAATGATGGAAGACGTGAGTGGTGCTCCGAGGTGAGGGCTGCTTCGATACAAGTGAACTCACCAGAGGTTTGCATCATGGTGCTTTGTTCCTTTTTACCATCCAGCAAACCAGCGAGGCCGTCGACATGTGGAACCAAGCGCTCGAGCACTGCCAGCAAGCCAATGACGAACACATGGCCACTCTCTTGGTGTGTTGAAGCGCGCTTGGCAATCACAGTTGGCCGACCGTTTGTGTCACAAGTGACTGTCGTTGATGTCTGCGGTGGTTATGACAGCACAAAAGACTTCAGGAAGTTCAACACGAAGCAGATCAACTTGAATGGATTGAGCATAGTGCTGCCGGCATCTCGGTGCGTTCTTCATTCGGTGCTGTTGGAACAGAGAACTCTTTGAGTTGTGCGGCCAACAACAAAATAAACAAACAAATTGCATTCTGTTAGCAACAACCGCAAGCTCAAAACGAACAGCAGCTTCTTCGCCAAGCATTTTGTGCACGAGCCAATGCCCAGGGCTTTCTTGAGAAGAAGAACCTGGCGGCGTTTGCTTCGGATGTGGGCACAACGCCGTCTCTGACTGCTACCGAGGTCGACGAGATGTGGCACCAGGTAACTTGACTCTTGTTGTAGAACCACCAACAGAAGTGATAGTGACGCGGTGGCTTCCTTGATTAGATCCAAAAGCTCCACGACGCCAAGAGATTCCGACAGGAACGACCACGCTCTGCCAAAAGACAAGCAGCAGCAGACGCAAGCGACAGCGAACAATTGTTGAGCTTTGAGCTGTTTTGGCACTGGTGGAAGCTCGAAGAGATCCACGAACGCCACCACTCCAACCAGACGTAGAACCTATCGGATCATGGACAGTGCAAGAAGCGACGATCGCCAGTAAACCTTGACTTTTTTGCTTTCACTACTTCTTTGCTTTCACTACTCAAGCTGAAGAAGCCGTAGCGTGTTGATTGGACAATAATCCATATTCGAGCATTTCGATTGGTAGCAAATTCTTCTGTTTGCATCCATTCAGGATACCGTCGGTGCGCTTTGGTGGAACAATTCCAAAAGTCAACGGGATGCCCAAACGCCGATCAGAAGACCGCAAATCAAACAGAAACACCAAGCGGTTGAAGAAAGGCTCGGCCGAAAGCAATGATCTGAACGAAGCTTTGAGCATTGCAGGTCGGGTTTTTCGAAACCAGCATGGCAGGCGAATGTGGGAAAAGATCCAGGCCTTCATTGATTGTGTGTTTAGTGGCTCCACGTTCTCCTTCTCCATCCTACAGAATCGGTCGCGCACAGTGAAGCCTGATGGACGTGAACAACACGACGCCGTGCAATTTCTCTCTCGAAGGTTTCGAGACGACAACGATGTTGACTGGAACAGAGTCAGTGAGCTCATGGAGTTCCTCTTTAACGAAAAACTGAGTAAACAATACCTCCAACAACTCTCTCAGCGCCTTCCCGAGCATTCGCCTAGTCAATGTCAGCCGTGCACAGTGCCTTCGCGTCGATCGCACCGTATGCCAGAAAATACTCAAGCGCAAGAAGGGCCGAGTCACTTACTGCCGAACCGTCGCCGAGGACGAGAAGCATCACCAGGGTTAGCGGCATCTCCCCGTCAGCGAGCGTGTCCAGATGCGCCCTCGACTTGCTCGAGCGTTGAGCCATCCCACGCATCTCAGACCTCCCAACATGCAGTGGTCATGACTGC